>CAXKVX010002652.1:0-26799 GCA_964058865.1 Eleocharis quinqueflora
CTTCTAACACAAGTAAGTCAATCTTCTTCTCCTAAATCGATGCACGTGACAACACCTCAATACGTCGCAACAAGGTCTAATTGACTATACAATCAAGGACAGTGATGCACCACTTGACAACACAAATGTGGTGCACCAAAGGCTAAATAATTAGCTGAAGTTTATGTTCTCGAATAGACAATAAGAGAATAGTAGCTATCCTAATTGCTCTCAAGATTAGGTAGTTGGAGGAGACTTGAATCAGGCTCTTTTTATGCTCAATTAATGTTGGAAAGCTTGCAGGAGTGTTTAGATAATCTTCTGGTTCGTTTATGCATTACTTATATAGGCTGAACACTTCTTTGGATCTTGAATCTGTGAAAATAACATGTAGCATTACAAGATCCTCCATAACGAGTTGGGAAGGCGTTATAACATCTTGAGCATATTCCATCTTTGCCCTTTTGCTGCTGACTTGTGGGCCAGTTTTCTAGCAACTCGTTATAACGCTTGGCTGAGGCGTTATAACGGATGGCAACTTGTTGTGACGCCTTGCTGGAGCGTTACAATAATGCTTGTCTCGAGAAAATCCAGCGCTTGGTCCTTCTCTCTCTTCCTGAGTCGTTATGACATCTTGGGCGCTCGTTATAACGCCTTTGAGACCCGTTATAACGAGTTATCAAGCGTTATGGTAACGTTGTACTCTGTCTTGAGCCTTGAAGTCTTTCCTTGATGCTTTGACCATGTCTTGACTTGTCCAGGACATGTTTGAGCTTGTTTGACATTAGTTTGTATCTGTTTTAACCTACATCTTCACCAAAACTTAATGTGCAAAGTTAGTACTTTATGTGTTTTGCAAATTGTCAAACAAGAGATGAGTTTAATCCAACAAACTCTCCATTTTGGCAATTTGCAAAACCAATTGAGATGTGCATATCAAGTGATGCACATCTTTAATTTTCTCCTCATTTTTTGCAAATTAAGGCGAAAGGCTCAAACAAATATTCTCCTCCTGAATTTTAGCACATATACAATTATACAAGTCAAGCAATTTAATACTCCTTAATGAAATAGTATTTGCAAATAAAGCATAATTCAAATGATTTACCAATTAAGCATAGGGAAATAATTGAAGGCATAATATAAAGGAGCAATAGAGAGCAATAATCATCAAAAGACATATAATCAAATCATGAATTTAATTGAAAATATGCAAAAACGTCATATTAATTTTAAAAATTCATACAAGGAGCATAGAAAAAGAAAAGACAAATCTACCCTAGCCCTAATCCTCCTCACTACTCTCACGTTCCTCATCCTCTGGATTGAGTTGAGTAGCTCCTTCTTGTCCACCTCCCATGTTATCTTCGAGTTCGGTAGGATCAGAGCAATCATTCCAAGACTCAAATTGTTGAGTCCAATTAGTCCGGACCATGGAGTTGAACTTACTTTGGTTGTCAAGTTTCTCATGTACATTCGCCGAGTTGTACTTGTTGTAGAGCGACAAGTGATACACTTGTTGAGAAACATAGTGAGTTCCTTCTTCATCCATGGCTTGGGGAGCATCCGGGTTAGGTATATTGGTTAGGTTTTGCTCCCTTTCTCCTTATACATTCATTGATTGGCTTGGGTTTCGGTTTCCAAGTCAAATTATTCTTGATCCAACCCTTCTTTTCAAGAAATGTAATTAGATTGGTCGGGTAGTAGATGATAGGATTGGGCTCCCTTGGGTTCACCGATATGTTGATGTTCTTGTGTAAAAGAATCCGGGTCAAGAGGTGAGGATATGGTAGGCTCATGGTTTTGTTGGTTATGGCAGTTCTCATGTGGTTTAGGATGATGAAGGGTATGTCAACCACTCTATCTTTGGCAATGAGATGCCTAAGAAGAAACATGTTTGTGTGCTATATGTTTGTCTTGAGACCTTTTCCGAGAATTAGAATGTTGTTTATAAGAAGAAATAATAATCTATGGAGAGCGGACAATTTGGAATCGAAATGGTCTTTGTGTGAGTCTTTGGCTCCTAACCATCTTTTGTATTCGGTGAAGAGTCCCTCATGTTGAGGCCATTTGTGATACACATCGACCTCTTCACCTTTCTCTACCATACCAAGAACTCCGGCCAAGGTTTCGGTATTGAGAGGTATTTCTTGGCCATAGAAATAGGTGGTTGTACCGAAGGATTCTTCGGTTGGTTTCATGTTGGCATACAAAATTCTAATTGGACCCAAGGCAAATTGTTGGTTCAACTCAATCAATGGTGTTCATGCCCAAAAATCAATTGTTTGCATCAATTGATTATACTTCCAATTACTCATTTGGTTACCTCCGTTGATTAGAAACACAAAGGTATCGAAGATTGGTCTATTTTTAAAGGTGCTATGAAAGTTGGAGAATTCAATGGGCGATTGGTATAAAATTTGATTTTGGGAGTTAGCCTATTGGTTAAAGATCATTTGTCTTTCCGGTTGAGAAGTGGTAGGATTTTGTGAGGGTTGAGAGGTGGAAAGAGTTGGTTCCGAATTTTTTTCTTGGTTTGTAGGTGGTGCATTAGGATTGGTATCCGGGTTAGAGCTTGTACCGGTACCGGGTTGGTAACTAAGGGAAGGTATGTTTTCCCTTTGTGCAATGGCACGTAAATTCCTTTCTTTCTCCAATTGTTTCTCCAGTTCTTTTCTTTTTTTGTTGTAAACAATTTAGAGCTTTGGTGGTGCCATGAGGGTGGAAAGAACAAGGAGAACACTTACAATAAACATGATGAGAATTCTTGAAAAGTCTTGAACTCTTGCTGAGTTGAAGATCTCTTGAGAAAGCTTTGAGAATTGGAAGGATTTTTAAAGCTTTGGTTGCAGCAGAAATAGAGTTGAAGAGGCTAATTTCAGTTTTGGCAAGAATAGAGACCTTCGGATAGATGATATGCCTTAAATAGCTGTAGAAAAACCCTAGCATTACAGCAACTCGTTATAACGAGTTGTTGATGCATTATAACGGTTCCTAACCGTTATAACGCTTTTATCTCATGTTCTGTAATGCTCCAACCATTTAACTCTTTCCAACGGCTAGTTTTTGGATTTCTAACCCGTTATAACGGGTTTTCAACCGTTATAACGAGTTATCAACTCGTTGTAACGCCTCTCATAACGCTTTGAATAATTTTTTCTATTTATTCGGTTTTAATTTGCTGTTATGTTCGAATTTTGTTCTTTATCATTTATAGGGCTCGGTTCAATTGTCAAATGATGTTCTTTCTCATGCAAATGTTCAGATAAGACTGTGACTTGGATATAAAGCTCAATTAAAGTTCACAAGAACATATAATTCAATCAATATAATACATTGAATTATATATATCTTGCTACATGACTCTCCCTCAAACTAATATACAAAATGATGTCCAAATGGAGGAAGTCGAGTGACCCTCTAGACAATGGATTCGTACCACTTCTGCTAGGAAGTGCAAGTAGTTCCACAAATTTACCTTTTCTAAATCGACAAAAGCGTTTATGATGTCCAAATCTTAAACAAAATGAGCAAAGTATTGCTTTAGAGTTAAGGTTGCTATGATCATTAATATTGTTATTAATTGGTCTCCAATAACTCATTACCAACCTATATTTATCATAAAAGTTCTTTATATTCTTTGGATGAGATATTGATTGGTTACTCATGTAAAGCTTTCTCTTTTGAAAATTACTACTAAGATTCTTGTGATTGTGTATAACATTTCTAGGGTTAGGTCTTGGTTGAAAAGCATTTACAAATCTTTTTTTCAAATTTATTTCCAAGTTTCTTATTTACCACATGAAATCTACCATACCTATCCTTAACATAGAGTTTGGATGGTTGAGCTCTATGTTGGTTGGTAGTCCTATAATTGTTTCTAACTCTAGATTTATGTACCACCATACTAGAATTAGACTTGGTAAATTTGGTCTTTTGTTGTATCTCTTATCATACTTATAGACATGGTTCTTAGTTCGAGTAGGTTTGTTTTTCAACTTAGTTTGCTTTTCGATTTTAGGGGGTTGTTCTTTCACAAAACCAAGACCGATCTTATCATGTGGACCTTGACCAACATACATTTTATCATAGTCAATTTTGGTGTTATTGTTTGAAGACTTAACAAACTTAACAAATTTAGAAGCCCAAGGGTGTGCTTACTTTAATTTCTTTTCTTTTTCAAAATTGACTTTGGTCTCAATGTCATTAACCCTATTTGTAGTAATTCAAGTTTTGATTTTAGATCATTGATCATAGCATCCTTAATTTCTAAAGACTTTTTTGACTCAACAAGCAATTCCTTAAGTTTGGTCACATTGAAAGATTCTTGTCTTTCATCCAAGTCACTAGACTCATCATCACTAATGTCATCATGAAATTTAGAAAGATCAAATACTACCGTACTAGCTCGGTTAGGGGTCTCCAATTCTTGAGTGCTTGTAGTCTTGTTCTTTTGTTGAGTTGTTGTCTTTTGCGCTTGATCATCTCCTTTAGCAAGGCTCAAAGGTTTCTCCATTTGCTTATCACCATCCTTCTTTGCAAGTGATGGAGGTTACTCTATTTTTTTGTTGAGGACAACTCTTGAGAATTCACCTCTCAATAGAGCTTCTTCTTGTTCTTTTGCATAATCGTCCTTAGCTTGAGCCATTTTTTCAACATACGAATCTTCTATGGATCCGTTATTCCTTGTTCCTTTATAATATCAAGTGCTATCTCAAAGCATGTCCTTGGTTTCTTTCCGATGAGAGCAAACTTTTTGTCTATATCTCCTCCTCCGAGATTAACTTCTTCTTCCTCATCTTCACTTTCTTCGAATTTGCTTATCCAAGTTGCTTGCATAGTTTTCTTGTTAGTTTTTCTAAATCGCCCTTCTTGTGGTCTTCTTATTTGAGGAAAGATCACATAACAATTTTGAATGCTATGACATTCCTTGTTGCAAGATAGGCATACAATATTTTTGTCTTGAGCTAGTCTCTCTTCATTCACCTTTCTTTCGAATTGTATTCCTCCTTTGACTAACTTGGTAAGGAGGTCCTTGTCTTTTGAGAGAACTTGGTGAACGTTTTGGTATATGACTTCGCTTGACTCGAACTTATAAGGTGGATTAAATGAAGATTGAGCTGGTAATGCCAAGGTTTTAGTTGAGGTTAAGGTTGTGCTCTTGACTTTTTGTGATTCTCCTCGTGTGAGCAAAGTTGAGCGTACACCTCTTTGGGTTTATAGATAAGTCCTTTAGCTTGTAGGGCTTCTATAGAGCTCACTATGTCATTCCAACCGGGCTTTTTGGACACCATCCTCAAAAATTTACCTACAAAATATTCATACAAAAATTAAAGACCCGAGCCAGAATCAATTTTTTTGCCGATAAAAACCAAACTGAAAGAGAGCTAGAACACAAATGTTAGATTCTACTTCAACAAATTCATTTCTTAAAGATACGAGTCTATGATAGAGACTTTCAAAGGACTCGTTATTTTCAAACTTCATGTTTCTAACTTTGTGGCTAATTCGACCTTTCGAGTTTTTTCATATGTTTATTTCCTTCATACCTAAGAAATAGTGCATTCCATATTTTCATAGCATTAGAGGAATGTGTGAGAGATAAGGCAATTGACTCATGAATAGAACTTAAGATGGTATTCATAGCATTATCATTAGTGTACTTAAGTTCTTTTGATTCTTTGGTAAGGGTAATGCCATCTAACTCATATTTTGGTAAGTAACCATCTCCAACTATTTTTCAAAGTTCAAGCAAGGTTAGATAGTTCATCATACACTTTTTTCAATATGAAAAGTTCTTGTAACTTACTCCAAAGACCGGAGGTTCTTTTACAAATTTCAATTGGGTCATATTTCACAAAATCAAGAACTATCAAGAATTTGGTGCTTAGCTAGATATGAACATATGGGCTCTGATACTAATTATTAGAATGTAATGGGGGGTTTTTGCTAATGCGCAAGACTAAGGTCAAATCAATGTACGGAAGCGATTATAATTCAATTTAAATCTTTTAGACCTTAATCACCTAGCCAAGTAATAGAGCAAGCAATTTCAAGAACTAATTGAGCATATCACAAAAATTAAGATCAAAGAGCTAAAAAAAAGAGAGAGAAAGTGAAGAGAGAGCAATCGAGAACAAGTGAACACGCTATGTAACGTGGTTCGGCCTATCAAAAGAAATTAGTCCTATGTCCACGGATCTCCCGAAATAAATCTTCTTTTTGGGCCGTTTCACTATACTCAAGAATCTTTTACAAATGACGGAGACGATCTTTGACTTCTTATAACACAAATAAGCCATTCTTCTTCTTCTAAACCGATGCACGGGACAACACCTCAATACACCGCAACAAAGTTCGATTGACTACACAATCAAGGATAGGGATGCACCACTTGACAACACAAATGTGGTGCACGAAAGGCTAAACAATTAGCTAAAGTTTATGTTCTCGAATAGACAATAAGAGAATAGTAGCTATCCTAATTGCTCTCAAGGTTAGATAGCTGGAGGAGACTTGAATCAGGCTCTCTTTTGTGCTCAATTACTGTTGGGAAGCCTGCATGAGTGTTTAGATAATCTTCTGGTTCATTTCTGCATCACTTATATAGGCTGAGCACTTCTTGGAATCTTGGATCTGTGAAAATAACACATAGTATTACAGGATCCTCCATAACGAGTTGGGAAGGCGTTATAACGCCTTGAGCATATTCCCTCTTTGCCCTTCTACTGCTGACTTGTGGGTTAGTTTTCTAGCAACTCGTTATAACGCTTGGCTGAGGCGTTATACCGGATGACAACTCGTTGTAACGCCTTGCTGGAGCGTTACAATAACACTTGTCTCGGAAAAATCCAGCATCTGCTCCTTCTATCTCCTCCTGAGGCGTTATGACGCCTTGGACACTCGTTATAACACCTTTGAGCCTTGAAGCCTGTCTTGACTTGTCCATTATATTGAGTTATCAAGCGTTATGGTAACGTTGTGCTCTGTCTTGAGCCTTGAAGCCTTTTCTTGATGCTCTGACCATGTCTTGACTTGTCCAGGGCATGTTTGAGCATGTTTGACATTGGTTTGTACCTGTTTTAACCTGCATCTTCACCAAAACCTAATGTGCAAGGTTAGTACTTGATGTGTTTGCAAATTTTCAAACAAGAGATGAGTTTAATCCAACACATGTTATGAGTATCAATTGGAATAGTAGAAATGTTGATAATTTTCATAACAATAATGATGATGCTATAATAATGATAACAATAATAAACTAAGTAATATAATAAATTAATAATAATACACATTATTTTCTACAATAAATAAAAATAATAATATTGATGATAATGATAATAATAATAATATAATAATAATAATAATAATAATAATAATGACTAATCATAGTAATAATGATAATAAAGAAAAATATAATAATTGTAATGATATATTATTATAATAATAATAAAATACTAATAAAGTAACGATGCGATATAATATAAGAATGTTAATAACGATAATAATAATAATAGTTAACTATATAATACAATATAATATTATTATTTAAATATAGTACAACATGAGCAAATAATAATGATAATTATATTAATAATAATAATAATAATTAACAACAATTATTTATATTATTTCAATAATAAAGATAATATAATAACGTAAACAAAAATAATAAAGTATATGTAATATATTAAAATGTTACATTGCAAATTTGGTTGCTTAGTCATACGGAACTGTGTATTCCGATATTCCATCTATAAAATGGTATATCCAAATAGCATCTTTTATCATTATTATATTCTTTCAAAACGCGTTTGGCAAAATCATATTGTTGAAAAAAGTCTCTATTCTGATATTCCGTCCGAAAATGATGTTGCCAAACGTACCCTACATGAATATGCATTTAGATCTTCAAATTGTATAGAATATTAATGAATTCATATATGAGCTATGCTAAAATCCGATTCGATCTTATCATTAGAATCCCTATTAATTAATGCATTTCTTTCTGTAAAAGCCGTAAGGGAAAAAAGAAAATGGAACACATGACAGAGTATCTATGTTTTCCTAAAGTATGAACCTAGTATAATAATCTTAATCTAGGTGGCAAGTACTAATTTGGTTGTTAATCAACTAATCAACTAAATCCGTGCAATTAAAGATCAGACAACATGGAAATCAAAGGGAAAACAAGTGCGACACTGCACATGCTCTTATCATTTGTTTCATACAAAACTAAATTCAGCATGGATTTAGTGCTGGAAAGCTCTGCCTCACTGAAAGTGTATCTTAGATTCTTGCTTTTCTTTCTCTTTTGGTTTGTTTGCCAACACAAAAGTCAGCTCTGGTAGTTGTGAATAATTAAAGAATAGTGGTTAATATGTGAAAATAGGAAAACAAATAGTACTGGCTTGAATACTATGAATGAGTGTTATTTTCTTAATTTAATTACTTGAAGTAATGTAAATATTGTTGGATTTGTATAATAAAAATTATTGTTATCAAAAAGATGTTAAGTCCTATTACTATAAAATGTTGTCTTTGCATAATAACGCTAATTCAATAAAATTCTAAAAAAAAGAATTGCATTTAATTGAAAATAGCAACTCTGTTTTGGAGCTATTGTTACTCTTCTGCATCCAAACATGCATGCCCTTTGAAAATAGTTTCTACTTTTTAGTTTGTACCATATTTATGTGTATAAAAAAGAACTGAAAGAACTAAAGAAATGTCTCAATTGCCAAGATAAAATGCTGGTAATTAAGCTGCTATGCAGTGAATTGAATCGCAGTTTTGCACTCAAAAAAGACATGACGAAACCAACAGGTTTCGGGCTTCAAGTAAGTAACACACTGGCACTATTATTTTTTAGTGAAGCAGCTTAAAGTCACTATAATTTGCAATCTAAGCTTCGGGTGTTGGGCATTGCTTTTTTATGTGGTCCATTATCCCTCTTTCCTTCCTTTTTTTCCTTTTTTGCTTAGGTGCTGGTTCCGCTCACCTTTTTACAATATTACAATAATGATATGTTATTTTCAAGATACTTATAAACTATTTATGCAGAACAATATGACATGAAATATTAAGGCGTAAAAGGAAACACAACCAATGTCATGTGGCTATCAAGCATCGACATGTTGTTCTATAAAATACGCATCTTCTAACATAAGAAAACTCAGATGGAATGATGAAACCAGCTTAATGACAACAATAGAGGGTTAATTGGCAAAGAAAACAGTGATTAGTGAATAGTTATAATGGTTCTCACTTTCTATTCCTGGGGTTCTCTATAATCTTTTACAAGTAGGCACCACTAGAGAAATCTTTGACATCCCTTTCACATTTAGGTGGGCTAAATCATACAAATTGCCATGTGATTATATGCCTTGTCACAACAAAAGATTGAGGGTACCCATATTGTGTCTCAGATCTGAAGGCCCTTGTTAGTTGTTACACAAATGAGAGAAGAAAAAAAACAGAGATACTTCACTTTTGTTGTATCAGAAAAGACTCTTTGAGTAATTAATAGACCTTAACAATTTACTAATATTGTCCCTTAACTCCAACGCTATTGCCTATTTCACCCTTCTTCTTTTCTTAATAAACTTTTTCATCCTTAATGATAACCTATGAGAATTTCTTCCATGGATCAATCTGAAGCTCTTGAACCTTGACTAATTATTGGTAAATTGCTCAAGTGATGCAGCACTAGCACAGTTGTCATAAAACATGATTCAAATATCCATCAATGAACAATCATAATTATATAGTAGGCCTTTCAGGCTTTCACCTGTATTTGATCAAAACACACACACACACAGCACAGCACAGCACAGCACAAGTTAAATTCGGGACTACAGTCTTTTTCTACTATTCAGGAAAAAGCAAACAAAAAGAAAGGTGAATTGATCTGACTTGCAATGTTGATGTGGACTCCTTTTGTTTGCATTAACAATGAATCAAAGAATGCCACTCAGCCTATGCTATTTTTCTCATAGTAGCGGTGCTGGTACAGTTGGTGGAAATGGTAACGAGTTAGACTTATTATGCATATGGAAAATGAATTTCTCGTAGGCAATGTGACTACAATAACAGATTAGTAGCTTTCAAGTACTTCTTCCAAGAAATTATCTTTTTCAGTTTTTCCCCTGCAATTCCACAAATTTGTTAAACCAGTATCAATCATGGACTGGTATTTCATTGGATTATTCGCATTCGGTTTTCTGGCAAAGGAAATCTTGAATTTTAAACAACGTAATGCTGATTTTTTTGGTGATAATTTTCTACAAGTTGAAAGGGACATTTGGCGTGTGGGGTCATATTATTAAATTTTACTGAAGCTGGTCGTATATATATTTTTTCATGTGATAGTACTAAGTCAGATATTTGTAGTGTCTGAGTTACCATTTCAGGAAAGTGGATTAGAGTATCTTTTCCTCCTTGAATATATAATTCATCATTAGACCTAATCACTTCTGACAAATAATATAATAGATAAAGCTGCCGAAACTTGTTTTCTGGACTTATCTAGTATTTTATTAGATTATCTTTCAAAGCTAATAACAGTAGTTAAGTTCTAAAAAGTTAAAGTATCATGTGATTCTGATGATCATACCATACTGCTACTTAACCATTAAAATAATAGACATGCGATTAAAACAGAAAAAGAAAATTGGCATACACCATGCATATTCATGTGCTACTGGAATATTAATTACATGGATTATATATTGCCATAGGTAATTCGGTACATAAACATCAGATATGAAGCCAAAGCATGAATCTGACAGTGGATAGGAATCACTTGATGTTACATCATGTCTTTTCAATGATGTAATTAATCAATGGAAACTTAGTACTCGATCAAGTTATGTCATGTTCCACTAATTGAGACAGTTTGTTAGCGTCATTAGCTATATAGGCTCCCATCAGTGTAATTCAGTGCCACCTAAATAGTATGAATTAATGGAGAAGAAAGCATGGTGTGATCTACAACTAGACTTTAATAGCTTGTGATTAGGATATATATATATATATATATATATATATATATATATATATATATATATATATATATATATATATATAAGGACAGCTCCAGGTAAAAAATATTGTTATCTAGCGTAATCATCTGCATAATCACTAATTGAGACAGTTTGGTTATGCAGATCGACATGTATTTTATGCTAAAATTGATTGCAACCCTGTCTGGTAAGTATGGACCCCCAATTCGTAGTATCAGTACTTAAGAATTAATTAAGAACATTGCAGGAAATTAGAATTTTTTTTATGAAATCAAAAGAAAAAGAAAGGGAAAGTACCTTAATTAAAAAGATAATGACGTAGTGTAAAAACAAGCAGGAGGGGTGGAAGACTGGAAGTGTGATTAGATTATTAGAAAATAAATCTTTCAATGACAGGAAGTAACTAACTAATCACCGTCAGATCTAATGGTCTATTGATGATATTTTAGGTAAGTGATTATAGAGTTATAGTCGATTAGTCCTGAGATATCACTATAGATGTCACATGTCAACATTTTGATTTGTCAACAGTTATGTTTACTATACTTTCACTAACTTTCCATCTCCTTATGTCGTGAGATATGAGCAAGCATACTATACCATGTTTTGTATGCTAACTCTGACAGGTTTAAGATCAATGTCATTGTCAGGCAATGCATCCCTTATGATTAGATACATTTTAGTACAAATTCAGTGGCAATATATAATCCATGTCGGGTAATATTTTATTACAATCCAAAGCACTATAAATGTCCAAGTATTAATTTGTCTAGACGTTGATAAAATGGCCTTTAAGATACATAAGTGCACAACTATATAGTAAAGCAATACTAAGCAAAGTGAATCACCACGTGCAAAGCTAAGTACCAGAGTCGAACAAAAACAATTCCCTAGCATTCTTAAGCTAGCGTCCCAAAGTAGGCAAAATGTGATTCATTTAACATCCTACAAGCAAACAGAATCTAGAGAACTAAAAAAAGGAACAACATAAACCATTTTCAAAGGTATAACATAATTTGCTACATTTGGGGAGGTGGAGAGAAATCTGGTGGATTGAGGGGCCCAGGTCCGGGGCCAGAAGCAGGTGGGGTCGGTCGAGGTATATACGGCCTTAGAGGAGTCCCATGTTCGATTGGCCCGTTTCTAATGTCAGCCCTTGAACTTGGAGTAGGGTCAAAATGAGGGTAGTCTTCTACATTGACATTTCTAGGGTCGATTTTGGTTTTGGGTCGTGCTGTGGTCTTCCTAGTTTCCTGAGAAATTTCAAGCAAGAGGGTGTATATGTTGTTTTGGCTTTGTTGTTAATGATTGGAAAACAAATGGGATAAACTTTAAACTAATAAATAGGATAAAATTTGTTGGTGTTTTTGAATTGATCAGACAATACAAGATTTTTGGTGTAATTCAAGTTAACCATGACAGAATGTGTGAAATCAAAATTTCTCAACCAAATTTAAAATATGAAGCATTAGACACTGGCAGTCTGGTGTTGGTAGCAAACAATGATACTTTGTACCAGAACTTTAATATAAATTCCTGTATGTAAAACATATTTCCAGATTTCGGCTTCTGATCAGTTCAAAATTCTTCTTTGGATGCACTTTTGTTCTGAAAGTAATGGACTGATGTCATTGCCACAAAGGTCACCCATTGTAAAGTAAGAAAGAGGAGAAAATAAATTTCAAACACTGTTAACAAATTATAGTTTGGTGCATGACAATTTCAGATGTGGGAAATAGAAGTATGTTCAAAGCAATACCTTCAGTATTCTTCTTGAACTAGTGATTACTTCATTCATACCTCTGTGAGTGAGTCCCAAATGATCATTGTCCCAGTTTTTCAAATCTGCATATAGTGTATTTCTGGTTTAAGAAATGCCAGATATAACCACTGCTCAATTTTGATAAAATAAATACAATGAAACAAGAAAGATATTATGCTGGTCATAGTCAAGATGGACTAACATTTTAGCAAAATTACAAACATCAATGAAGAATCGTCTTCAAATGCTTCCGAAAATATTAACTAATCTTCAGATTTTATTTCCCCTCTCTTTTTTAAGTTTGTAAATTATTTGAATGGGACTGTACAAAACTTAAGAACCGAAACCAGCAGAAAAATCCCAACAATGGATGAAACTTTGCCTCATATCAAATGTCTCTAAACTGGACTCAATTTAATCAGTGTGCTGGTAAACTTAAGAGGTGCATGCAATCAGCAATGGCAAACTGACTGGATATTTAAATTGAGTTCATCCATGAGAAAACAAGCATTTATCCTAACTAAATGCCACACCCATTCAATCAACTAGAGTAATTATAAATAAATCCTTCGAGTTTAGACGACTTCTTCTAGAAGCATTTAGAAAATATAAATGGTAGCAACTAGCAAAGATCTAAGCAAAAAACCAAACCATTACCAACCTATAAAAAAAAAAAAAAAACATAAACTGTACTTACCAGTTTTGATACTGCTGTCATGGTTTGAGAGAAACAGCACCAAAAGAGTTGATCCTGTGAAAAGGACCAAAATGCAAAGATCCATTCTCCTCATTTTCCCCTCAAATTACAAAATTTCCTTCCTTGTCTATGGTCAGGTTATAAGTAACAGACGAGGAAAAACCCATAGAAAATAGAGTAGAGATTAACAACTCACTGCTTGCATCCTCTTCTTTTCTTTTTTACTATTCTATTTTAATATGTTTGCAAAATAATGAAAGGGTGATGAAAGGGGAACAGTGCCCATTAATTTCAGCTCCTCTCCCCTTCTATTTTACTATTTCCTTACATCAGAAAGACAGAAAGGGAGTTATGGGGTGCAGAGGAGGATTAAATGCAGACATTGCTATGGAAATCGAGCCAAGAGAGAGAAACAGAGAGATTTAATGAAGAAATAAATAAACAACGTGGAACAGAAAATTAATTGAAACGCTTCCTCTTTTAGACTTTTACGCTTGCTTGTACCATATGGTAAATGGTAAAAATTAAAAGGTAAATTCAAACTTCAAATTAAGAACTTATGCTGACTTATTCTTACACATCAAATATTTTTATTTTTTATTTTGTCCTTACTATTAAATTAATAAATAACAAAACAAAACTTCCTCTTGTAGAATGTAGATGATTTCACACAATATAATGAGAAATGTATATATTTGTTAGTCACTATAATTTATCAACATACATGGTTCAAAATTTACGATTTCAAATACATGATTAATTTTGATTCGATATGAATTCCTAGTCATAGTCATCCGTATGGAATATTTATTCGATACGAATTTCGAATTCGCAGTTGATTTTTTTGCATGTTCTGCTTCTGCTATCAGATAGTCATTGGCATATGGCTATTTTGTTGAGTTTGACTGGTGAAGTGTTGTGCGTATTCACAGCCACACGGGGGTGTAAGTGTGTAACCGGATGGAGAATGGTTACGAAATATTTCAATTTTGTTTTTCACGATATTTTTTTAAACATTCAGTAACATTAATCTTAATCACAAGATAAATATACTAATGTGACCTACGACGTGAGAAATCTTTTCACACAACAATAATCTTTTCACACAAATTTATATTGATTGCTAATGATTCGGATCATGGGCTGCTCGAATAGAGAACGAGAAAAAAGCGATTCGGGGGGCGAAAAACTTGGAATCGGGCTAGAGAGATCTGAATCAACACTGGGCCTGCTAGAGGCGAGATCCCAGATTGAGATTAATGGCGATGGAGATCTGAAATCCACAATCTCAGCGCTCCAATGCACGATAGGAGATCTCGTCAAATCGAACCAAGTGCTTCTAGATGTGGTGCAGCATTCAAAGCGTGAATCGTTTAAAGAGATTTTGGTCTCAGAGGCTAAGGCTCGAGAAGTTAAGGATACAACGGTCTTAGCCAGCAAAAATGCTCAAAAAGCGGTTAGAGATACATCTCGATTTCATCTAGAAGCAGATCAGTGTTATAGATGTACAGAAAGAGGGCATAGAGCTAGAGAGTGTAGAAATGCTCAAATCTGCTTTCGGTGTAAGGGGATAGGACACCGATCTTGGCAGTGTAGAAGGAGATTCGACCAGATCGCTAGTCAGGTAGAGAGAGGAAGGGGATACACGAGTTCTGATATACTGAATTCGATCTCAGAGAAGCAAAAATCGTTGATTCAATCGAGTCAGTTGCAGATCGAAGGGAACAAGATGGCTGAAAAGAAGATCCAGTTCTTCGAAAACACTGCTGAATCTAAACAAATTGAAGAAAACTTGAGAAAATTCGTCGTTGTCCATACGAATCAGGAAATCTCAGTTGAGAAGGTTGAGCAAGCTCTTCGATTCGGGACTCCGTCCTTTTTGTGGAAGGTAGCAGAGGTGGAGGAGTATCGTGTGCTGGTGGAAGGGCCGGGGTGGTGGCGAGATCAGGTAATTAGGCAAGGATATGTCCGAATTGATGAGGTAAACCTAACGATTTGTCCATGGGACCCTTCTTTTGAAAATGGTGATAGGATGAAGAGTATATGGGTGAATATCATAGGTTTTTCCAGAAAATTTTGGTATAAAAAAGAATTTGAAAAACTGACAGAGGAGTTTGGAATGATAGTTGAGATTGATAAACATACACTAGCTAGACCTGATATGAAATCAGCAAAAGTAAGGCTAGTTGTCTGTAATCCTAGAGATATACCTGAGTTTAAACAGGTAGTTTTTAGAAACGACAGGGGAGAGTATTGCTGGAATAAACTGCGATTTGAATATGATAAGTCGTTAGATCCCAGGAGTGGAGGGTTTAATGGGAAAAGAAGGAGGATCTGGGTCCCTAAAGATCGTCCTCCTCAGAATCAACAAAGAGATACAAATTATCAGAGTAAGAACACTGAAGATAAAGATGATGAAGGATATCTAGAAGAACAATATGAATCTGACATGGGTAATGAGAAAGAGGAGGATGAAATAAGGAGCATAGTCAGTCAGGTTGTAGAGGGAGAGACTGCTGATGATTCTGTTGAAGTTTTAGGTGAGGAGTTTGTAGAGAATAAGGAGGAAGAAGAAAGAGATAAGGAGGCTCTTGTCAAACTAAAGGGTAAACAAATTGCTAGGGGAGAACAAGAGGCAGAAGAGGGAAGGGAGAATAACACATTGGTTGTATATCAAGGGGTCCCATTCTATACAGGGGAAACATCTGAAAATAGGGAGGGTATGGAGGAGGTAGGCAAAGAAAGAAAGGAAAAAATCTGAGCTGATTCAGGAATTAGAGTCAGGTGAGAATGCTAGGGAGCAAGATATACTCAATCCCTTGCCATTAGCTCAGCTGCCTCCTTTAACTAGGCAGAGTCTGAGACAACGCCTACACATCCCTGAGATGACAGCACTGGAGAAGGCTATGTTACACAAGGATAAGGCACTGCAGATGGACAATGTAGAAGGTGAAGGGCATGAAGGTATTGATACTTTGACAAGATCCTCTCCTTTTACAACTTTATCTAATGAGGAAGTGGTTAGTCTGTTTTTATGTTTTGGGATAAAGATAGGTGAAGATACAAAAGAATGCATTGAAACTATCCAATTCCTAAGAACTCTTTCAAAGAAACAATTTCAGTCTGCATATGAGGAGATGGAGTTCAAAGTGAAACATGGGGCTAAATTCCTGAAAAAAGAAAAAGATAAAAGGGAACAATTGAATAGGATAGTGGCTAGGGTTCATGCTTATAGTATATAAATGAAAATATTATCATGGAATATAAGGGGGTTACATAAAAGAACTAAACGAAGATATCTTAAGGAGTTAATACTAGACAATAAAATTGATATAGTGGGAATTCAGGAAACAAAATGTAGAAAATTTAGTAATAGATTTATATCTTCATTCTCACCTCAGTGCTTTGAATGGGCATTTGTCACAGCTAGAAGGACTGCAGGGGGATCATGGTAGGGTTTAATGGAAGTAAACTCAAAATTTTAGGATGTTACAAAGGAGACTTCTCAATATCAGTGGTATTGAGAGATGAAAAGGGGGAGAAAGAGATTGGGGTTACTATTGTATATGGGCCCACTGATATGACATTAAAAGATTCTTTTTTCAAGAAATTACATTTACTTAGCACTATGTGGGCGGGGCATGGCTAATTGCGGGGGATTTTAACTCAATTAGATATAAACATGAGAAAAACAAGAAATCATTCAATGCTGTAGGGGCACACAGATTCAATGCTTTTATTACTAAACACAATTTGATGGAATATCCTTTAAGTGGTGGGAGATTCACATGGTCAAATAACAGAAGGAACCCATGTTTAGTACTCCTAGACAGAATGTTATATAATTTTCAATGGGATAATGAATTCCCTCATGCTGAAGTTAAAAGCTTAAGTAGAGTCAAATCAGATCATAATCCATTAGTCTTTGAGGTTCATAGTGATACAGAAACAAAACCAATATTTAGATTTGAGTCATCTTGGACTGAGGTTGATGAATTTAATAAACTGATGGAGAAGTGGTGGATGGATTCAATTCCTAAAAATTTAGATATTATGAAAAAATGGAATAAGAATATGAAATATATTAGGAAAAGAATGAGGGGATGGGCTAAAAACCATTATGGGGCCAGTAAGAGAGATAAATTGAATTTAAGTAAAGAAATAAATCAATTAAATCTAATACAAGAGGAGAGGGACCTGGATGATGTTGAATATAGCAACTATATGGAATATACTAATACTTTAAATAAAATACATGATGAAGAAAAAAGGTACTGGAGTGTGAGGGCAAAGAAAGAGTGGTTGTTACAAGGAGATAACAACACTGCTTATTTTCATAAAATAGCCAGTGCTAGATACAAAAGAAATAAAATCTCTCATCTTAAGATTTTGGATGAGGATGTAACAGATACAAAAATAATTGAAGATCATATTGTAGATTACTATAAGATGTTATTTGGAATAGCAGGAGTTTCTCTGTTAGAGATAAATAACAATTTTTGGGAAGCTAAGGATCTAGTTACTGAGGAAGATCAGATAAAACTAGGGGCACCATTTACTGAAAATGAGATAAAACAAGCTCTGGATGCTTCTAAGGGGACTAAGGCCCTAGGTCCATATGGGTTCAGTTTTGCCTTCTATCAAAAATACTGGTACCTGGTTAGGGGAGATATATTACAACTGTTTAATAGATTCTATAACCAAGACTTAGATATAGCAAAAATAAATAGAGCAATGGTCTGCCTAATACCAAAAAATGCAGATGCAGATGAAATAAAAAGATTCAGACCAATCTCTCTGGTTAATTGTATATATAAGTGGATCACAAAGGTGTTAACTGCCAGATTAGAGCCAGTGATAAATCTCCTTCACAAGCAGCCTTTTTAAAAGATAGGTTTATATTAGATAATGTCATGTGTGTAAATGAGATAGTACATCAAACCAGAATAGATAAAAAAAAGTGGAATAGTTATTAAGATAGATTTAGAGAAGACCTATGATAGGGTTAATTGGGACTTTTTGTTGGATATGATGGGAAAAAGACACTTCCCAAGTAAATTGATAGGATGGTTAGAATCTCTAATGAAGGGTGGTTACACTTGCATTAATATAAATGATAATTTGTCAACATATTTTGAGGTTAAAAGGGGTCTCAAGCAAGGAGACCCAATGTCACCCCTTTTATTCAACTTGGTGGCAGACACTTTAAATAAAATGATAAAGAAAGCCAAGGGAAATTGGTTGATTCAGGGGCTGGGACCAAAAATTGATAATGGTAGAGAGATTATCAATTTGAATTATGCTGATGACACAATTATTCTGTTACAAGCAGATGAGAAGATGGTGGAAATTCTCAGATGGATTTTTATTGGCTTTGAGGCTATCTCAGGTATGAAGATTAACTATAGTAAATGTGAATGTTACCCCTTCAATATAGAAATGGAAAAGGCACAACATATAGCTCAAATTTTTTGCTGTGAATTGGCTCAATGGCCACTGTTATATCTGGGCATCCCTATACACTGAAAAAAATCTAGAGTTAGGGACTAGGATCAAGTAGTAACTAAATTTGAAAAAAGATTACAAGGTTGGAAAGGGTCTATGTTGTCCCTGGGGGGAAGAGTGGTACTATTGAATAGTGTGCTTAGTTCTCTTTCTTTATATATGATGTCTATTCATTTAGCACCAAAAATTTTATTGTCAAAGCTAGATAAACTGAGGAGACAATTTTTATGGAACTCTAGAGGTAAAAAAAATTCTACTTATGCAAATGGAGTGACATTTGCAGACCAAAAGAGATGGGGGGTTTAGGGATCATCAGCCTCAGAGATATGAACATCTCATTATTGTGTAAGTGGTTTTGGAGGTTAAATGATCCTAGTATAAAAGGATGGTGGAAAGATATTTTAATTCAGAGGTATGGTTGTAGTCATAACAAGGCAAAATGGTCACCATTCAGTATGAAGGAATAATTTTAATCAACAAACATGTGATTTTGGGAAATGGCCAATATACAAGGTTCTGGGAAGACTACTGGTGTAGTGATATACCCCTGTGTGTTGAATTTGAGTCTTTATTTCAAATTTCATTAGAGAAGAATTTAACAGTACATGATGTGGTTACTTCAGGAGTAAGCAACATGGCATTTAGAAGACAACTATCACCAATTCAAACTTTGCAATTTAATCAGATGATGATGAAGGTAACCCTTTATTTACCTTTGAGTGAAACTCCAGATAGAGTGCAGTGGCAACATAAAAAAGATAAGAGAATTAGGAATAAAGAAATATATAACTGGTTGATGGATGGAGGGGTGCCTTCTGATAATTCAGACTTGTTGTGGAAACTGAAAGTTCCTCTGAAAGTGAAGGTATTTCTCTGGCTGGTATTGAAAGGAGTGATATTGGTCAAAAAGAATCTAATTAAGAGGGGATGGCAAGGTGAGGATAGGTGCCAATATTGCCCTATGCTGGAGACTATACATCACCTATTTTTCGAGTGTTTTGTTAGTCAGAATATATGGGAAAGGGTATTGGGGTCATTTTATATTTTCAGGCTACCAAAGAATTTTTGGAAACCTTTACTCTTTTTCATTATCTCTAAACATTCATTTCTCTAGATTATATACTCATATATGTGCTGCTGTTTTATGGTTGATATGGCTGGAGAGAAATAAAAAATGCTTTCAAGGTAAACAGCAGAAAAGCAAGGAAAAATTCATGACTAACTTGTTGTGTTTGCTTCAATACTGGTCAGGGGTGTGGAATGAAAGCTTGGTTGACGCATTTCAAGTGTGGTGGAGAGTGGACATATGGAGGAGAAGATGTGATAGCATAGAGAGACAATTGTTACTTCTAACAGATAAAGGGGAAGAAACAATGTTATGTGTATAGAATTTACAGAATTCTTGGTTTACTTTGCGTTTATGTGGAGTTTTGTAATAAAGGGCGGTACCGGTTTAGGCACCGGAACTAATTCAATCATAGAGTTGGTTTTTAGGGGACACTAGTATGAAATAATGGGACTGAAGAGGGTAAGCATAGGAGTTAGATAGGTTTGAGGCACCAGTGCTGGAGATACACAGTACTGATGCCATTTTTTCGATGAGATTAGGGGGGATGAGCTAATATGTAGGTTCATGATACACTAGAGAGTTTGTTTGTACCTACTTCGTTTTTGTTTTAATGAAAATGAAGTGGTGAGTTGGTACCCACTTATTTCCAAAAAAAAAATATTGATTGCTAATTAGAACGAGGCTACGGGTTCAACTCTCCGAAAGCACAATAATTTGCTATCAATTAAAAACATTTAGTAACAAATGCTACAAACTTTCGGAAACCTCTATACATCCAACGAAAAAAATGCAAACATAATCATAAATATAGGCTCCCCCAATTTTTTTGTCGACCACTTCAAAACAACGATATGATTGACAAACTTTTGAACTATATGGAAAACTAAACTGTCAAGATCAACTGGAGCGGTCAGCTTCAGTCACATGCTTATTTGATGATCAAGGACTGCAGGTCATCTATTAAGCCAACCAGCAAAACAACTTTGGTAAATCAACCTTAAATGATCAAGAAATTGATCAAAATGTTGCACCAAGATTGGTGACAATGTTCAACTGGCACAGTAAAAAAATCACAGAATTCTTTGCTGCTACAAAACAAGGTGTACCAAAATTCTAACAGACAGGAAACATAGTTGTCAAAATTTGCATAAATAACATGTCAATTCCCTTGCTCCCTATGTTCCACTCCCTTGATACCAGCTTATTTAGCGGTACTGCAGATGTACAAAAACAAACAAAACAAGTTAAAACGACTATTTGTAAACCAAAAGTTTCACAATTATTATTCAGTAGTAAGCATTAACAGTGCATTACAAAATTGAGAATTGCCACAAAGGCACAAAGAGGAGAATCAAACAAAATGACCCACCAAATACGCAAGTATTGGTGCTACTAAGCATTGTGTTTAACATGATAATATAGAATTTTATACAACTTACTAAGGTTTATACTTTCTAAACTAAACATGCTATCATACATACATCACTGATGCATAATCAGAATTACCAAAATGGTCATTAAACAAATGACATGACCATCCCATAAAACCAGATCTTAATTTCAGCTTCCACCATTAGTCTCCATTGTGTTTTCATGCCTACTTCATAAGATGGGAATCATATTATGATTTACAAATAATTATAGAGAACAAGTACCTTGATGAAGCCAATTTGCTTGGCATTGCTACGGAAGCACTGACGGCAGCACATCAGACCATACTTCCTGATTATGGCATGTGGGTTGCCACACACACGGCTACATAGATACATAAATAACATCAGTTACTTGAGAAACATCATCGAAAACATGATGACAGAATCAGACCCTCTAAACAAGTAATAAGCTAATGTGTCCATAACTGATAGAAGACAACTCATCACAAATTTGAAGGCATCTTAATAGAGAGATTTCCAACAAGTTGTGTAATCGTTAGTTGATGATATCAGAGTTAACCGTAGTATATGACATGAGATGACATGACATGCTGTATTTGATCTGTCTTGCGAGTAAAAACACACAAGACTATTTTCAATCAAATTTTGATCAAAGAAATACGGAACCACGTGTATTTGGCAATACCTAGAACAATATGATATGTACCATAAAACACATTTATCATGTCAATAAGAACAAATTAAAAAAATCTCACTGAAATTTACTGCATCTGCAATCAAGGAACCGTATTCTCTGCGGATTTTTATTTCTCCGCTCTCTGAGGAAGATTAAAGATCAACGCTCGACCCGCCAACGATGTAAATCAGGAGGAATTTTTATATTATTAATCTGGACGGTTGATCTTCAATCTAACGATTCAGGAGAGAAGTTCTCCTCTCTGCAGAGGATTTCGTTTCGTGCAATCAAGTTCACTGGATAAATAAATGGAACCTAAACCCCTAACCACAACGGTCAAAATTATACCTCTGGTAGGATCAATTAACACAGAACTATTAGATTTAATCGAGAATATACCCAATATATCATGTACAGATGATTTGATCCGCAACCAGAACTATCAATTGAATTCGTAAACGCACCATATCAATCTGACAACCTTAGACAACAGAAGCACCCCGTTTATCTCGCTAAAACCAAGATCGCACCACCTTAAGTAACAATACAGCAAAACAAATCAATAAATTAAAAAGGAGAGAAACAATCGACATACCAAGCGCGAGATCCAGGTCCATAGTTCTTCGGATGCGAGTTCCACACGTTGGAATGTCCCATGTTTCTCTCTCTCCCACCTCTTCTCTCTTTCCTTGATCAGAAATATACTTTTCTCGGAAGAATAGAGGCGAGGCGACTTGCGGCGCTAAACTGGAGGATTGGTTCTTATACTGTACTCTAAAAAAACCCTAGATTCCGATTAGTTTTATTGGGCCGGGCTTTATAATGGGATTTATCTACAAAAGATTGGCCCAGATATTCAAAATTATGTATAACAACCTGTCAACTCATTACCTCAACTAAAGCCTGAAATATTGATACAGTCATCCTGAGCTTCAATTATCCGATTTTTTTTAATAAACAGAAAGATTGGTATTGAAGCTTCAAAAATAGAATAGATCGAAGTTCGCAACACTAGACTATAGAGTGTGGACGGTGTTGTCAACCCTGAACTATAGTTGCATTTCTCGGACAAACATTCTAAATTCAAAATGGCAGCAAATAGGAAGGACGGTGTTGTGAACACCGTCCTATAGGAAAAAAGTCATAGATCAGAGTTCGCAACTCTGGCCTATGTGTATTCCTCCAAAACCCACAGAACCCTCTCCTCTCTCCCTCTTCACCATTTTTCTCCCTCTTTTCTCTTATTTGAACATGGAGTAAAAAAAAACTTTTTTTTTTGTTCATTTGTTAGAGTTTTGTTGTAGAAAAAGGTGGAAATACTAGGTTTTGTTCGGATCTACTCTTTTTGAAGGTAATTTTTTTCTTTTGATTAAATTCGAATTTAGATTAAAATTAGAAAAATATTGATAATTAAGTAAAAAAATGTTGATAATAGACCACAAATTACATGAAAAATGTTAAATATATTTTTCATAAACTATTGTGCATATTAGGTATTTTAGAAAAAATATTAGATAATTTTGGGTAATTTACAAAAAAAATATTGGATATTTTTGCAAATTTTGCAAAAAATGCAAATGTTGTACAAATTTGCAATGAATAAAATGGATGAAGGTTATCCACAAGTATTATTTCTACCGATGGAGCAACATAGGTCATTTCAAATTCTAAATAAGATAGTTTAAAAATACAATTCAATTTATTTATCGAGCATATTCTTATTTTTATTTTTGTTAGTATGCGTGAATTGTAAACATATGTAATGCAATGTAGGAGGATTTTGTTATGAGGGCAAACGCACACCTGTCTGGCATACGATACCATCCAAGAATAGCTCATGCTTTAAAACGGTTAGGCCTCTATCAATTAGCAAAGATCTGTAATGATCGTAAATTAAAATTAGATAGAGCCATGATATGTGCTTTGGTCGAGCGATGGAGATCAGAGACTTGTACCTTTAATCTTAAAGTCAATGAGATGATAGTTCTTTGGAGGATGTTAGTTGCTTGTGAGGCCTATCTATTCGAGGTAATTTAAAATAATATATATTTTATACATATTTTCTATTAAATGGAATTGTATTAATTTTTGAAATTTATACTTACTCACAATTGTGTAATTCGCAGGTTTGCTCGTCACTGGACATAGTGATGACGAGTGGAGCGGTCTAGTTTATGATTGTTTGGGAGTAGATCTGGCTTTTCCATATGGTTCACCGGAATCTGGACCTTAGATGTTCAAGATCACTAATCGCGGCAAAGAGAACGAGGGTCTGAGATATTCCGAGTAAATAAAATTAAGAACCTCATTTTTATTTATATTAAATGCAACAATTATGTTTAGCTCTAATTACCATTATATCAGATATCATTTGATATTAGCTTGGTTGCGGAGTACATTCGTAGCGTTACGGGACGATGCAAATGATGAGATGGTTGCATAGTACACCAGAGCATATTGCCTCGATTTGCTTGGCTCGGTCATGTTTCCCGACACAAGCGCAAACAAGTACCTGCCATGTTTCTCCAGTTTCTACACAATTTCGAGGATCCACCTGAGCACAATTGGGGCTGTGCAGTCCTCGCATGCTTATATCGTGAGTTATCTCGCGCTTGCTTAGTAGATACAGATTCTTTTACGGGTCCTATGTTGCTACTACAGTTGTGGTCTTGGACTCGACTATCACCCGGGCGTCCAGCTGCTCGATCTGTTCACTCTCCCTTTGGAGGTCATTTTCCTTATTGATAATAATTATTCAATATAATTACAACTACTATGTTTTTGTACATATTATCAATATATTGCTTAAATTAGGTGATGACTTGGATGCGAGGAATGCGTACAGTATTTGTTGGATGACCAAGCATTGTTGGGCGAACAATCCTCGTCAAGGCAGAATCAAGCACTTTCGAGATCAGTTCATGACCTTCTATCAGTTCATGACTTATCGTTCTAGTAGGGACTCTGGTATTTGGATATCTCGCGTCCTTTTATTTTTTTTGGGTAGTGGAGTTTCATTATCCTAATAGAGTCATGCGTCAGTTTGGTTGGTACCAGATTGTTCCACCACCAGCTCCTATTTCTTGGGATATCGTTTGTCGTTTACGCACATATAGGCATACACCCGGTGCTAGAAGAGATTCCAGTATAGATTGATCTGTAGAGCATAGACAGTATGTAGATACTTTCGCTATCGTGATTGAGGAGCATATACCATGGGATGAGAGTGTGATGATTTACTACATGTATTGGTACCATTCGACGTACATGTATACTCTCTTCTACCAGCATGATAGTGACGAGGTTCTAGCTCAGCCACTACCTCCACCAGCCGGAGATGTTGCCACCTTAGGCTACGAGGCTGATGGCCACAAAATACAGACACATGGTACATTTTATAAACCTCCACCGATCGTACTTGTTTTCAAAATGTCCCTCACAAATCATCGTGACTTCATGCATTCTCCCTTTGTCTCCCCTCCTTTTCAATGTATCTGTCACCTTTTCAGAGAGCAACAAGCCTCTTTGCTACCATTCAGCAGCGACTGTGTTAGTTTGTAATAATCTAGAAGTCAATAATACGATAAATTATCATAAAGCTTTGTTCATGAATTGAGTGACTAATAAATTGTCATTTTATTGCCTTAAGTATTATTGAATTTATGGATCATTTATTTATCTGACTAGAGTCAATAACTGAAATTGTGAAACATCATAATATAGATGATATATACTCTTAAAAGTCTCTAACCAAGATAATTAGCAGGAACACTAATTTATCGTTACAAGATTAGAATGTAGATTAAAAGATTGTTAAATTTTACAGACCATAGACATGAGATGTCGTTTTAATCACATAAATACATATTCCAGGAACATGGTATTCGATAGACCTCGAATGAAACATTAAATGGAATTGTGTGCGTGTCACTAATGTTTTCATTCAGTGTTAAGTTCTAAAGTATGAGGTATTCATCTTTCCTACTAAGAGATGTGTATGTGTGATTGTTATCTAACGATGTCGGTAAAACGCAGTCATAACAGTAGCTTTTTAGTATACATAGCTTAGGTGAGGTAGTGATGGTTTACCAAAAGTACTGTTGTCCCTCGTATATCTATACGAGTTACAGTATCACTGGGCCCCTTAATAAAGTAGGATTATATGCATGCAGTATAATTACAAGAGTAATTATATTTGATAAATCTGCTTAAGATCGAGAAAAGATTAAGTTTGTAAGGATGACATATACCTACCTTAAAACTAATTTGATATTGTGAGACAAAAGAATTAATGCGACTAAAATAGTTTACTGGATCATGATATTGTATAGTACAACATCATCTGTCTAATTGGATGGTCATATTGCAGATGTCAGATGCCTCCTATGATTATAGAAGTTAAAATGGTTTTAATTCTATTTACCAACATAACACAGATCCTATTGGGTCACACCGTATATGAGCTAATCAGAGAATCTTACTGATTAATTATAATTAATATTATGATGGTTATAATTAATTATATGTGATATAATTAAATTATAAATGTCTTATAAGATGACAAGTAGAAACAACAGTTAATTTACAAGCGTATTTGATGCGTTGTATAAAACCGTACCGAAACCAAACCGATACCAAACCTGAGAAATATAATTGTTTAGAACAATTATATATATATCAGTAAATGTGATTG
>CAXKVX010002653.1:0-25774 GCA_964058865.1 Eleocharis quinqueflora
ATCAATGAAGTATGCTATCCTGACGACTCCTACCAATCAACCTGAAGTACGTTATTTCCATGCTGCGGCTTGGGCATGGGGACCGTGCATTGAGGCAGTAAAGTACATTCGTCCGGTGATAAGTATCGACGCAGGTTTCTTATCTGGTCGTTATGAGGGAAGATTACTGATGGCTTGCGGGTACGATGCAGAGAATCAATTGATACCATTGGCATTTGCATTGGTGGAGAAGGAAGACCTAGAAAATTGGGGTTGGTTCATGAATTGGTTGCGTCGAGAAGTTATCGGACCTGGTAAGATGTGTGTACTATCAGACCGCCACAAGGGAATTAAGGCTGTTTTTGAATATCCCCAATATGGATGGTCTGAGGCAAATGGCGAAGCAGTGCACCGATATTGTATGCAACACGTTGCCGAGAACTTGTACTCAAAATTTCCAGACGATAATCTAAAGAAATTATTTAAGCGTGCTGCATCGAAGAAGAAACCTCGTCGATTTAAAGAGCACATGCAATCTATAAAAGCACAATATCTAGGCGCATATGAGTATTTAAAGACGGTTGGAAAAAGACTAGAGAATGATCCAGCCCACTCGACACTCCGTAGATGTCCAACCAAATCCAAACCCTACCCAAATGCAACCCGCTCGTCACTCAATAAGTGTTCCACCTAGAGATGTCGATGCTTTAACAAGTGCATCAAATCCTTCAACAAGTCAGCCCAATCAATCAAGGCGAACATCAATTTCTGGAAGAATTCGAAACTTCTTTCGGGCGAAACACTAGCATGGAATTTATTATATGTGGCTCTTCATTATTTACCTATTATATTTGTATAGTTGTATGTTGTACTTATGTCATATGTATGGCTTTACCTATTAACTCGTATAAATTTCAATTTCTTTATGCATTATATTTGTAGTGCAATGTCGACATTTCCGATTTTGGTATTTTATGGAGGTGAAATAATTGAAACTCAATTTGGTGCGGAGTACTCTGGTGGTAAAAAATTGGCACTCCAGGGTAAACAATCTAGTACTTTTGAAGGGATTAAAAGTACCATACATCGGGTTCTAGCATTTCACGAGTATTGCGTTGGTGAAATCCTATGTCGCGTGGAGGATGAAGAAGGGAGTAATTTGCATTTCAATTTGATTGGACTCATTGACGAAAGTTCTTGGAAAATGACATCTCAGATGTCCGTGAATAAACAGGGAGTTGTTCATTTGTTTGTCAGAACCACTGGCCCGCCACCAAGAAATGACGCTCTCGATTTTATTTCGCCTAAAGGTATGTGTCCTTTGTCTCCCACAATTACTCCAATTACATATTGCATTTGATTTACTCGAAGATTATTACAAGTTCTGTGTTGCATCATTTGTACAGGTTAAACACATATGACAATGCATCATGCATGATGCTTGACACTTGACGCATGACGCTTGTGCATGATGCTTGACGATTATGCATTGTGCATGATGCTTGACGCTTGACGCTTGTGCATTGTGCATGATGCATGACGCTTGACGCTTATGCATTGTGCTTGACACTTATCCAATAACATAACAACATAACATAACTGATTGACGCTTGACGCTTATGCATTGTGCATGATGCTTGACGCTTGACGCTTGACGCTTGACGATTATGCATTATGCATGATGCATGACGCTTGACGCTTGTGCATTGTGCATCATGCATGACACTTGACGCTTGTGCATTGTGCTTGACGCTTATCCAAAATAACATAACAACATAACATAACTGATTGACGCTTGACGCTTATGCATTGTGCATGATGCATGACGCTTGACACTTGTGCATTGTGCATGATGCATGACGCTTGACGCTTGTGCATTGTGCATGATGCATGACGCTTGACGCTTATGCATTGTGCATCATGCATGACGCTTGACGCTTGTGCATTGTGCATGATGCATGACGCTTGACGCTTGTGCATTGTGCTTGACACTTATCCAAAATAACATAACAACATAACATAACTGATTGACACTTGACGCTTATGCATTGTGCATGATGCTTGACGCTTGACGCTTGACGCTTGTGCATTGTGCTTGATGCATGACGCTTGACGCTTATGCATTGTGCATCATGCATGACGCTTGACGCTTGTGCATTGTGCTTGATGCATGACGCTTGACGCTTATGCATTGTGCATCATGCATGACGCTTGACGCTTGTGCATTATGCATGATGCATGACGCTTGACGCTTGTGCATTGTGCACAATGCATGACGCTTGACGCTTGTGCATTGTGCATGATGCATGACGCTTGACGCTTATGCATTGTGCATCATGCATGACGCTTGACGCTTGTGCATTGTGCATGATGCATGACGCTTGACGCTTGTGCATTGTGCTTGACACTTATCCAAAATAACATAACAACATAACATAACTGATTGACGCTTGACGCTTATGCATTGTGCATGACGCTTGACGCTTGACGCTTGACGCTTGACGCTTGACGCTTGTGCATTGTGCATGACGCTTGACGCTTATGCATTGTGCTTGACGCTTGACGCTTATGCATTGTGCATGATGCTTGACGCTTATGCATTGTGCATGATGCATGACGCTTGACGCTTGTGCATTGTGCATGATGCACAATGCATGACGCTTGACGATTATGCATTATGCATGATGCATGACGCTTGACGCTTGTGCATTGTGCATCATGCATGACGCTTGACGCTTGTGCATTGTGCTTGACGCTTATCCAAAATAACATAACAACATAACATAACTGATTGACGCTTGACGCTTATGCATTGTGCATGGTGCACAATGCATGATGCTTGACGATTATGCATTGTGCATGATGCACAATGCATGACAATTATGCATTATGCATGATGCATGACGCTTGACGCTTGTGCATTGTGCATCATGCATGACGCTTGACAATTATGCATTATGCATGATGCATGACGCTTGACGCTTGTGCATTGTGCATCATGCATGACGCTTGACGCTTGTGCATTGTGCTTGACGCTTATCCAAAATAACATAACAACATAACATAACTGATTGACGCTTGACGCTTGTGCATTGTGCATGATGCATGACGCTTGTGCATTGTGCGTGACACTTATCCAAAATAACATAACAACATAACATAACATAACATAACATAACAAATGTCCAAAATAACAAAACAACATAACATAACTGAAAAAATGTTCAACATAAGATGGCATAACATCGTAAAAGTCCAACATAGCTGGATAAAAGCAACCAACTCCCAGACTAAGGATAATTGGACGGGGTGAACTTGGATATCGGTCTATGCCTCTGACGGTCCTTGTTGCGATGTCCCATAGTTGTATTCCAATTCAAGCCATCATCAGCCTCATCGTCGCCGCTCCCGGTCACCTCAGCATCTGGTGTTTGCATGTATTCCTGCAAAAAGTACATTAGAAACTGCTAAATTAGTGCATTGTGCAATAAAAAGGTAAGAGGCCAAACCTGTGTAGGAGGGATCTCCGGGCCTGTCTGGAACTGACTAGTCTGGAAGTCGTAACCCTGTGCACCATCTCCTCCCGGGTACTGACCACTGAATATGTCAAAATCATAACCATGTACATCAGATGCTCCCTGATACGAACTATTTAATCCTGAATAGTATCCCTAGGTAGAATATGCATGTTTAACATTAGCAACAAATATTACAAAGATCGGCATAATCATTAAACATTATAGATGTACGATTCACATACCTGGGACTGATTTCCGCCCGGATGCTGACTACTAGATGCCGTGGGATCACCGTGCGGTCCTAAATATGTCCCGGCCATGCTGGAAACAATCTCGTCATAATCACCCTCATATGTTGACGCCCATGATGCCTCCTGCTCACGAAACCCTGGAACCTCAGGCTCGTCCGAGGTGGTGATATCCTCGATTCTTTCGGGCAACCCGGCATCCCTTAGCAATTTTTCCAGCTTATGCCCTTGACCGACATCATGCAGGCTTCCTCGACATGATAGTAATGTTCTCTTTTCGAAGCGCTTCAACCCCCTTGTAAGGGCCATTGGAATTGCCATGACTGCATCCCTAAAGGCCCTCTTGCCCTGCAAGTAGTACTTTCGTAAGTAACATAACAAGTGACATAATTTGAGTAGCTATTTGATTAGTTAAATAACATCACTAACCTGTCGTGTGGCGCACTCAGAATGGGAAACATATGTAAGGCTGCTAGGTGGCTCAGGCGGAGGAGGCAGTGGCTGGGTGAGATCATGGGTGGAATCACGCTCTAAATAAATCGACCTCATCCCAAATCTCTCATACCAGGGCATATACTGATGAAACCACCAATCACTGTCGTGTGGCTGCCCATCTGTGGGCACGATACACAACGGTACTCTATCTGCACTCCACTGCCCTACATAATCAGCATGACGCTCCCCCCAGTGAAGACCGTAGTGTCCATCAATATGATCTACCTCATCTAACTGTCGGTGAACATCCCAAGATAATGGAGGAGGGGGAGGAACGGTCTGAAGTAAACCGTACTGTCTCATGACCCTATCCGGGTAGTGATGTGAGACTATCCAGAAATGAACGAGAGGGACTCTAGCCAACCAAATTCCTTGATCACGTAGTACACATGACGGCTCAAGAGGGAGGAATGTAGTATAGGGTGTCCACTCAACTTCACCCTCTTTCATCGCATTCAAAACATCTCGGGGATGCTTTGCTCCAACATTGTGAGGGTTGTCTTTCCACAACTTAAAACCCATCCATGTCCTCCCGTAAGCATGACACGACTCTCGATCGGGTAAACCCCAAGCAGTGAAGGTCTGATTTCTATCCTCTTTTGGCCGGCACACACTAAGGTGGGTCCAAGACCACAATTGCAATAACTCGAGTGGACCCCAAATAGAACGAGGCTGCTTCCGAGCAGCAATAGATAATGCGCGATATAAATAAGCCAAAACGGCACCCCCCCAATTGTACAACACAGATGGACTACTCAGATTCTCCAAAAACTGGAGATACATGGCCGGTACACCATCTCCACTGGAGTCTGGAAACATGACAGAACCAAATAAATCTAGAATGTAAGCCCGAGTATGAAAATCTACCTGGTCCTGTGTGAGATTTTCCGGCATATTAGCGAACTCGCGCCGCAACCACTTCAAACTAAGACTGTAATTCGAAACCAGTCGTTGTTGCTGTCCAGATCTCTTTGAAGCGCGACACCTCCACGCCTCATCTCCGACCTCTCTACCCAAATACTGCTGTACCATATACCTCCAGTTGTTATCACAAATTCCGGTAACAACCGCTCCTGTTATTGGTAGCCCCCATAAACAACTAACATCTTGTAGAGTTACGGTCATTTCACCGACAGGCATGTGAAATGTGTGTGTCTCGGGCCTCCATCGCTCTACTAGTCCTGTAATCAATCCCTTGTCTCTTCTCTTATGACCCAACTGAGAAATATGATACAATCCCAATCTCTTCAATGCCGGACCACAACTCTCGTGATATGGTACGACATTGTCATGACAAATCAACTTTAAATCGTCACCGCTCTGCAATATTTCAACAATATCCTCAAATAAATACAGATTACCAAAAATAAATATAGTACTAAATATATATATTACAAAAATATACCACATTTGGTTTAACGGTCGCAATCTTGTGTTGGGCGACATGCATCTGCAACAAGTAGGAGAGAGGCTGGCAATCTGGAGGGAGAGAAGCACCACCCTCGAAGGTGCTAGACTGAGAAGTGCTGGGTCGAGAAACACTACTTCTTCGAGGTCTCGTCATTTCAACAGAACTACATTTAAATATAAAAAACAACATAGTTTAACAATTTTTTACAAGTTACATATTTATCTAATATAACTAATTGATTATCTATAAATACTAACTAATTTCTACAAAATTTCTACAAAATTTGTAAATTTATAAATAAATGAACTAATTTAACAATAATCTAATATTAATATAACAAATTTATCTAAACTAACTAATTTATCAATTAACCTTACAATAGTAACTATAATCTAACAAATTTATACAAAAGATAAAAAATTAATATACCAAATTTATCTACACTAACTATATTTTCCCAAATTTGGTGCATTACTATATTTTCCCAAAATAAAACAAAATAAAACAATAACTTACATATTTATCTAAACTAACAAATTAATAATTTCTAAAATATTCTTTTTTAACAATTTACTAACAAATTAACTAAAATTTAACTAAGTTACAATTATCTAACAAATATCTAACAATTTATCTAACATTTACCTAATTTTTAACTAAGTTAACAATTATCTAACAATTTTTACCAAAAAACAAAACAAATTTTGTATGAATTTTTTTAATTTCCGAAAATTAAAAAAAAATATAATTTACCTGTAACACAACAGAGAAATCTCCCTAACTTCAGAAAATAACAGATCTAATCACGATTTGAACGAAAATTACAAAGTTGGTAGAAATTTATACAAAACACTAATTTCTACAAACTTTGTAATTTTCTAAATAAATGAACTAATTTAACAATAATCTAATATTTAATATAACAAGTTTATCTAAACTAACTAATTAACAATTAACCTAACAATAGTAACAATAATCTAACAAATTTATACAAAAAATAACACTAATTTCTACAAAATTTGTAAATTTCTAAATAAATGAAATTTCACAATAATATAAATTAATTAACTAAGTTAACAATAATATAAGCTTTAATATGACAAATTTATCTAAACTAACTAATTTAACAATTATCTAACAAATTTCTACAAAAAACAACAAAGATTTCTACAAAATTTGTGAATTTTTATATTTTTCGAAAATTAATAAAAAAAATTCCTGTTACACAGAAGAGAAATCTCGGTAACTCCGGAAAATAGTAGATCTAATCAAACTTCAAACTCTTTCAAATTCTTTCTCAATGTTTTTCTCAAAATCTATCTCAAATTTTTCTCAAAATCTCTCAAAATCAGCAACAATCGGCCAGAGGGAGAAGAAGGGGGCTGCGCTGCTTAAAATCACACAACTCCGGAATCACAGAAGGCAGCATAACTCCGGTATCAGGGATTCCGGAGTTATGTTGGTATCCGTGACTCCGGAGTTAAGGAGTATGCGCAGATTCCGGAGTTACAAAGGATTTCCTGATGCCGGATTTATGCGGCTTTCTGTGATGCCGGAATGGCTAGTCTGGTAATTTAAAGTATAATTTTGCCATTTTGATATTTTATTAATTTATTTTGGTTAATTAAAAAAATTTCGGCTCCTCTTTGGAGGTTGTATCTCTACCAACTGCGCTAGATAGTGGAGACTCGTTACACAATGTTGTTTCCAACTTTGGGAATCATAATTTAAGACCGAGTATTTTATGTATGATGTAGTCACCTTCATTATAAAAGGGTATTTTTATTTTAAAATCAAAATACCGATTTCGAAACAAGCATATTTTTTAATATAAGAAAATCCGTTACTACTCTGACATTTATTATTTTTTAAATACATTTTACGGGATCATGTGCTCATATAAGTTTAATTAAACTCATAACTTTTTAAAAGTCACTACACCATAAAATGCAATTAAAATCGGTTAAAAAAATGCAATTAAAACCAGTTCTACATAGGGTTGCTAATGGATGGGTTTCAGTCCGTGTTCATCTCGCTGATGAGGAGTTGAAGTCCATGATCAAATCAAGCCCATAATTATCTACTAATATCCAGTTCACATTCAGTTCATCTTATAACAGAATAATGTCCACTATTTGTTTATAAGCTACCATGCGGATCTGATTCTGGACACCATAGTGCACAGTCCTCTTTAAATGAAAACTCTTTCATCACTATATTGAATAACTTAGGTTTTTTGTGTGAATAACTTAGTTCTCTCTATGTGAAACAGAGAATTAGAACTTGGTTGATCTATTGGGACGTTTGAGCATATTTTCATTTAACCCCACATTGAGCTCGTAATTAGTCCACAATTTATCCACAATTAGTCCATAATTTGTTCACAATTAGTCCATTTCAGTTTTAGCAATTGAACTTGGACTAAACTTGAACCAATACCAAGAAATAATTCATTCCATAAATGTCCAATAGTGTCTAGTCCATTTTGTCCATGAACCGTCTTGTTCATTAGCAACCCTAGTTCTACAACAGGTAGCAAAGAGAGGGGTTTCTAAATCATTATAAGTCTGGTTCTAAGATTACTAACGAATGATGGGCCCAAGAACCAGTTGGTTAGTATCATCCGTTTTTAAAATATAACTGTAGAAGCTGTTTTTCCTTAGCAACTGGTTCAAAACGTATATTCAGAACTGCTTGTTCACTACCAACTGGTTCTAAACGTATATTAGAACCGCTTGTTCACTAACAACAGGTTCTAAACGTATATGTAGAACCGCTTGTTCACTACCAACTGGTTCTAAAATTATATTTTAGAAGCCGTCCGCACGTAGCAACCGATTCTAAATTTATGGAACTTTTTTTTTTTAAAAAAATATCGATTTTTTTTTGCTACCCGTTGCTGAAACTTTCATATAACACATATACGCATACAATCAAAACACAAAATTCATAAATTCATATAATTTTGGCTAACAAAAATATGTATTACACAATCATATTACTAATCATCAACATAATAATTTTTGTACCAAAACAATATATACAACATCAAAGTTTAAAACATCCATCTTAACAATATTAAACCTATTATTTAATCAACTGGTTTAAATTAGGGGTTCGAAATTCCTTTTTTCTGGTAGTGAGTTATCCTAAATAATATGTAATAGATATAAAATTAATTTTGAACTACACACTATACAAAATAACTAATATAATTGTGTAACATAAAGAGTCTTCTCTATGCAAATATGAAATGAATATGAACAACGCAGTCTGTACTAATATATGTAGCAGACAGAAACCAGCTACAAAATCTGTCTAACTTAGAGATAATTAGAAGTTCGAACATAGAAGTAGAACCAGCTAACACGACAGCAACAAAACAGAGTAATCAAAACCCAAACTCCTATAACAGCTAAGAACGAAAAAGACATCAGTTAATAATTAAAACAGCATTACAGCTGCATCTCCGCAATTGCAGATCACTTTTTCACATGCGCTAATTTCTCTCCTTTGATTAGACAAACGCATGCTCCCCTCAATTGCAAAGTTATATTCTTACCTGTCACCTGAATTGACTCAATACCTAATTTCTGAAACCAGAAATAATTGACTTGAACTCCAAATTTATCGAATTTACAAGAAGTTGGTCGACTTAATTAAGTTCAATCCGACCCAAATCCAATCGTAACCTCAATGTTTAGGCAAAAAAAGAAGAAGACAGTAGACAGTAGTACGTAGTCACTGAACAGCCACTGAGAAAATTGCTTCTGATATTACCACCGTTGGCTAGCTCAAATTCATTGATATTAATGCAGAATAATTAAAAAAAATGAAAAATGTAGCTCGTTAATTGAATAACTCAAATAGCTCAACTGAGCTCAACTCGTATTCAGCTCAGTTAAAAAATTTCTTTTATAGTTTAAATAACTCAAATAGCTCAACCGAACTCAAATCAGCAATTCAAATAACTTAATTCGCATATCAGCTCAATTAACAACTCATAAATAACCTTAAGCTAAAATAACAACTCAATTCGGAAGGTCCAAATAGCTTAAATTGTACAATATGCTAACTAAATTTGGAAGATCCATATACGAAGGGCCATATACGAGTCGAGTCTTTGAGTCACTGAGCGAGTCATACCTGACTCAAACTCGACTCGAATAGTAATCGAGCTGGATTTGGCTCGAGTTGAATCTGAGCGAGTTTATTTGAACTGTTATCCGAGCGAGTTGTGAACGAGTCACGAGTCGTGAGTTATTTGCCCAGTCCTATTAAGAAATAAATAATCATCTAGGAAAATACTACGAAGGCAATACAATACCAGAAATAACGTCCGAGTTAGCATTGGTTCGACTCATTATGGATATCGATTAAGCATATCGGTCTATTGAAATATTAAACTTAATTATGTAATAAAGTATAGTTAATAGAATAAGTAGTGGAACTTCAATATTTCAGCAGTTACAGAATTTTTGGGCTGATTGATGAGGGGATATGGAACGTCAAAGGTCATTCGTTTGTGTGTGACCTGTGGATGGAAAGCTCTGGAAGTCTAGTTTCTGATGGTCCAAATTTTGAAGCGTTTGGAGTTCCATACAGAGAGTTATGACTGTTTTAGTGGACAGGAGTCAGCTTAAACTGTTGTTGTTTAGTATTCCATCTTTAATACGAATTTTCTAGATATTTCTGTTGTCTTAGTCTATAAATAGAGTTGTAATCTGTTGCTTGAGATGTAAGAAAGATACAAGAGTTTCTAATAAAAAGAAAGCTTGTTTTATCCATCTCTTCTCTTATCTCAAAGTGTGATATCGACCATTATTTTTTATCAAATTGGTATCAGAGCCTTAGTCGATTAAGAGGGACCGATCATGACGAAGAAAAAGAAGAAGAAGAAGAAGAAGAAAAAAGAGAGAATATAAAAAAAAAATGGTGAGTCTCGGTGTTTATTTTGAATTGGAGTTTAGTGTTATATGTTTTAGTTTGGTTTAGTATATGAGTTATTTGAGTTGTTTTAAAAAAATGAGTGAAAAAAAATTCGAATCCCCCGTTTTTTATTTTTATGAGAAAAGTAAAGTGTCGGATTTGAAAAAATATAGTGTGTTGAGCTTTGTTAAAAAGAAAAAAATGTGGAAAAGAAAGAAAATTATTTTTTGTGGTATTTTTGAATATTAGTTTTCAAAGATGTTGTGAGAAAAACTGACAGTTGTTTCTTGATGATTAGTTCTAGAAAATGTTGGGTATATTTTTGAGTGATGGTGATATAGAAAGAGGAGAAGAAAAAATTGACAATGATTAGAGTATCAAGCAGCGAGTGTTACAAAAGTGTGGTGAAGTCTCTACCCATGGTCTTCGAAGAATGTATCGGTAAAAGAAACCAATGTGAATAATGACTCACAAAAGAAAAGCACGTGACACGAGAGATGGTTGCTGGATAAAATACCAGTGACACGAGTGTCAGAGAGAAAATACAGTAACACGAGAGATGGTTGCTGGAGAAAAAAAGAATAAGATGAAGACCATGAGAAGATGTGGTGAGGAGCCAGATTAATTGACGCGGTGAGGAATCGCGGTGTGAGTATGAAAATCACATGTACATGACCTGAAAAATCAGGCAATTTGAGAAGGAGATGAAACCACAACAAATTTTGCAAGCAAGAAAAGAGTGCAGATATATGCCAATAAGAATTGTGTTGATGGATGGCACTGTGAATCGCTGCGAGTTATGAAAAGATATAGTGAAGATCAAGTTATAGATATTTTTACGAAGCCATTACCAAAGTTTGAGAAGTTATCTTCTGGGCATGAAGCATGTAAAGGAATTAAGTTTAAGGGGGTGTGTTGAAATATTAAACTTAATTATGTAATAAAGTATAGTTAATAGAATAAGTAGTGGAACTTCAATGTTTCAACAGTTACATAATTTTTGGACTGATTGATGAGGGGATATGGAAGGTCAAAGGTCATTCGTTTTTGCTGTGTGACCTATGGATGGAAAGCTCTGGAAGTCTAGTTTCTGATGGTCCAAATTTTGAAGCGTTTGGAGTTCCCTGTAGAGAGTTATGTGTTTTAGTGGACAGGAGTCAGCTGAAACTGCTGTTGTTTAGTATTCTATCTTTAATACGGATTTTCTAGATATTTTTGTTGTCTTAGTCTATAAATAGAGTTGTAATATGTTGTTTGAGATGTAAGAAAGATACAAGAGTTTCTAATAGAAAGAAAGCTTGTTTTATCCATCTCTTCTCTTAACTCAAAGTGTGATATCCACCATTATCTTTTATCACGGTCAACATACGTGCATCAATCTCGGTATGGATGCACATATTAACATAGGAGCTCCCAATTATATAATAAGGAGGTTTCAATTATTTAACAAGGAAATGAATACTAGTCATGTTTTACCTTTATTTATTAATTAAGGGATTCATTGTCATCTATGTTATCCGTATACTTCTCGGTATCTTGCCGCAGTACTGTATCGAATACGTATTCGATATTCGGATACTTTTTGAAATATGTATCTGTTAAGTCATGTGGAATATTCATGACGTGGCGTATCGAGATTGGTATATCTGATTATTTTATTCACTTTGACCTACGAATTGGATCTTCGATACGCCTCGATACATTTCAAAACTCCATGTGACAATCAAGTCTAATAAAACCTAGAGGTGGCAATTGGAAGGGTCGGGCGAATTTGGGTCGGGCCGGGTCGGGTCGGGTTGTTTGACTTTTGGCGAAAGTCGGGTCACGGGTCGGGTCGGGCAATGTCGGGTCGGGTCTCGGATTGCCGAGTGTCGATAATTTTCAGGTCACGGGTCGGGTCGGGTGAGATCGGGTCGGGCCACGGGTCGTCCAGTGTCGACAACTTTCGGGTCACGGGTCGGGTCGGGCATGATCGGATCGAGCCTTGGGTCTACAAGTGTCGACAAATTTCGGGTCACGGGTCGAGTCGGGTCTCAGGTCGACGATTGCCGACAAGTTTCGGGTCACGGGTCGGGTCGGGTGAGATCGGGTCGGGCCTCGGGTCGACGAGTGCCGACAACTTTCAGGTCTCAAGTCGGGTTGGGCGGCATCGGGTCGGGCCTCGGGTCGACAAGTGCCGACAACTTTCAAGTCTCGGGTCCGGTCGGGCGACATCGGTTCGGGCCTCAGGTCGACGAGTGCCGACACTGTTGGGGTCACAAGTCGGATCAGACGACATCAGGTCGACAACTTTTAATACATGAATTTTAGCCAAAGTGACATCATATATTAATTTAATTTTTTCTATTATTTTCTTCATTCAAATGAATTTATAAGCTGATGAATTAATATCATTAATCGAAATTTCTTAATTTATTATCCAGTTTCCTATTATAAAGTATAAAATATAAACACATATTTATATTTGTTTTATAACCTGATATCGGGTCAGGTCAGGTTTCAGACTTTCGGGTCCACATGTGTCACTTCAGATTGGGTAACAGGTCATCTCAGGTCGGGTCGGGTCGGGTTTTTGAGTCCACATGTGTAGCTACGGATCGGGTCACGGGTGGAAGCAGGTCGGGTCGGGTCATGGGTGGAAGCAGGTCGGGTTGGGTCTCGAGTCCATAGGTGTCGCTTCAAATTGGGTTGCAGTTCATATCAGGTCGGGTCGGGTCTCGGGTCTCTATGTGTCAATTCAGATCGGATTACGGGTCATCTCAGGTCGGGTCGGGTTATGGGTCAACTTTTGTCGCGTAAGATCGGATTACGGGTCGTGTTGGGTCGGGTCGGGTTACGGGCCGATCAACCGTTGTCGCGTAAGATCGGGTTACGGGTCATGTCGGGTCGGGTCGCGGGTCGGGTCGGATTCAGATTAGTTTGACTTTCTAACAAATAGGATCAGGTCGGGCTTGGGTCAAGTCGGGTCGGGCGAGTTTCTCGGGTCGGGTCGGGTTCTGCCACCTCTAGTAAAACCGCTAATAATTTTTGTTATATATATAGAAAAATGAGTAAAACATGAAGCATTAAGGAGATTTGAATCTAAGACAAGCTACACTATTATTTTTTTATTAATTTGTTTATTAAATTCTAATATTATTAATTATTTATTTAATTAAAATTTAATATATATAGCCGCACATATATCTAATAATTTGTGAAATCGTCGTATCACTGCACCTGTATCGTATCCGATACCAGGGGCGAAACCCGTATCGTATCTAATATTTATTTACATGTATAGTTTAATTTAAATGTTATAAAGATACCAAAATTTAATTTTGATCGAACTATACAAATTTTTAATAAATATTTTAACTAAAAATATTATTGTTTAATTAAATTTAATTAGAAAATTAAACAAGAATACAAACTTTTTCAGACCAAAGGGAGACAGGGATCCTCCACAGATTCTGCCCTTGTCCAATACGATAACCGCACCTGCACCTAAGTTGTAATAGTGTCTCTGGGGTCCTCTGGAGATAAAAAAAATAAGGCACTAATGAAGAGGAGTATGGGAAAGCTTAGAGCTCGGAGATATTTTCTATTCAGTTGTCTCACGCTAAGAGCACGTGAACTGAAACACATTAAAAGAACATTAAATAAATATCACATGTGTATATTCTACAGACGGAATTGATTAAAATATACTAATATTTGACTGCAATTCGAAGTTTTTTATACGTCACCTTACAAGTGTAAAATCGAGGTAGCAACACAATAATACAATACGATAATTAGAGAACAAGAGAGAAAAAAGAACATTAGAATTGTGAAAAATCAGACGGATGGTGAAAAAATATAACCCCACTGACATAATATTATTTATAAAGAAGAAATAATTACAAGCTTAAAAAAGTTATTATGTAATCGATTGATGATTACAAGAGAGAGTTTAGATTCTTTATATAATTTAGAACAACTTAGAAGGCAAAGAAACATAATTAATGCAAATATCTATCGCAAGGTATTTTCTATATCAAATGTTTCTAAATCGAAGAAAAGTGATAGCCAAGTAGCTCATTACCTTCCTATACGATCAAGTAACATATCACATTGTTTGATGAACAAATTGTCTTTACACCCAACAATCTTCCACTTGAAAACAAATTGATAACACTTGCATCTTGTCTAATGAGTTATTTGTTTTCTTATCTTCATTATTTATTATCTTAGTCTTTTCTGAACAATATCTTTTAAATACTAGTGTTTTTTATAGTTGAATACCCCTTTATCGCGATTATGATTTGCAGATATTGTACAATAATATCACTATAATTAGTGGAATCGTATCTGCTGCTCTTATTGAGCAAGAGCAGGACCCTGCTCTTCTGATCTGAACCGTTCAAATTTCAGATCTAAAACTTATAAAATATACAGCCCCTGATTTCCATCTGTGGGCGGTCCGATCAAAATTGGGCGGTCAAGATCGAAAAGAGCAGGGTCCTGCTCTTGCTCAATAAGAGCAGCAGATACGGATCCATAATTAGTACATTCGGCCGGTGGCCCGTTTTGGGCTTCACTATTCTTAAAAAAAAACATTCGCCCGACGCCTGTATCATCATGCCAATTTCTTTTCGAGTTGAAACATTTATATATACACCACACCATAAATTTCATAATATACGTAAAAACTAATATTGATATTGACTATAGATACCGATGTTATTATGCATATTTAGTTGAGTTATTATGCATGTTATTTTTTATACTGGGATATATATATATAGAGAGAGAGAGAGAGAGAGTTAGGCTATGGTACTTACATAAGGACAAAGCACTACCGTGCTTACGATCATATCTCGAATTTCAAAATGCAAATGGACAATCTAAACTATTGAAAATGTTGTCCATACAAAAATCTACATGGAAAACAAATTTTGCATTTTTGAATTTTTTTTACTATTTTATCGGGTGGGTAGAAAATTGATTAAATTGGAGGTCTGTAAATCGTCAGATTATTCAATTTTCTACCCATCCGATAAAATAGTAAAAAAATTCCAAAAAATGAAAATTTTGGTTTCCAATTAGAGTTTAGCATGAACAATATTTTCAATGGTTCGGATCGCTCATTTGCATTTTGAAATCCGAAATATGATCGTAAGCACGGTAAGAGCTCTGTGCTTATGTAAGTACCATAGCCTAACTCTCTCTCTCTCTCTCTCTCTATATATATATATATATAGAGAGAGAGAGGAATCTGTAGCCGCCATCAATTTCATAGTCGCTCGCAACCGCTCCATCATACAAAGTGTAAATCGTCAATCCGGACCGTTGAAAACATTCTCCATACTAATGTAGACTTGGAGATCAAAATTTATATTTGTTGGAATTTTTTTACTATTTATCGAAAGGGTTGAAAATCGGATATTTGTAAATCGTTAGAAAAATAAATTTTCAATCCATTCGATAAAATAGTAAAAAAATTCAAAAAAATATAAAATTTGGTTTCCAAGTCTATATTAATATGAAGAATGTTTTCAACGGTCCGGATCGATCATTTACATTTTCTATCATGAAGTGGTTGCGAACGATTGGAAGTTTGGCGACTACAGATCCCTCCTCATATATATATATATATATATATATATATATATATATATATATATATATATAAACAAGGTTAAAATAATATGCATAGTACATCACCTTTCGTACTATGCGCCTATGCATGTTTAACTTGTCCAATAAATTGAGATTTAAGTTACTCAATAATTTTTCATATCAAAATCTTATAGGAAATCAAATTTAGTTATTATTAGAGCTTTCTTGCTATTTTTAAATATTTTTAAAAAAATAGCCCAGAAATAGCAGTTTTGTAGTATTAAATCTGAATTGTTCTTAAAAATATTTAAGAAATAGCAAGAAAGCTCTAAAAATCACGAAATTTGACTTCCTACAATATTTTGATATGAATAATTTATTGAGAAACTTAAATCTCTCTATTTTTTTAGTTATAAATATATGCATAGTACAGAAGGTGGTGTAATATGCATATTATTTTAGCCTTGTTATATATATATATATTTGGTGTACTATGCATGTTATTATATGCACTTTTTGTATACTGAAATAATTATGCATGCTATTTGATTATTATTAGCATGCATAATAATTTTTTCAGTACAAAAATAACATGAAATAACATGCATAATAACTCAAATAATGTGCGTAATAACTCAACTAAATATGCATAATAACATCGGCGCATCGATAGTCGGTACTAATATTGGTATCTACTATTTACGAAACATTATCCATAAATGTTTCATCTAATACTAGTTAAAATGTAAAAACTGTCATACAGACATCTCAGAAGTCAGAATTACAGCACAGTATAAACCAATTCTATGAAGAACAAGATTTGTTATATATACATGTATTAAGCATCGAATAAATCCAATTTAAAGCGTCGACAGAGTACGGCCATACATGTATATATATAACAGATCTATGTTGAGTTATAGTCATGGGACATGCATGCTGCATGCAGGACCAGTACTTACTGTTGTAAAAGCTCCAAGAGGGAAACAAAGATGAGAGAGAGACGGAGGACCTGTTCATAACATATCCATCTCAGAATATGAGAGGGAGAGAGAAAGAGAGAGGGCTGGTGCGTAACATCCCTGTCTCACAACTTCACTGATGTCTACTGATGCATGAAAGAAAAAGAACCCGCAGATGGGAAAAATAAAACAAACATAGAAAAGGAAAGATTGAAATACATAAATGGAGAAAGAGAGCTAATGGTATTATGCAACCAGCTGTTTGCTGCACCAAAAGGCAAAAGCCCACTACTCGTACAGTCGTACTTGGTGCTAGCATTTTTAGCCCCACATTATATTCACCTCTTTTCAAACTTCAAACACTTCCTACCAACAGGTCACACCCTCTCAGATAACAAAAATAATTAAATAAATCAGAACAAAGAAATCTCCTGCTCCCAATCCAAGACCAAAAAAAGAAGAAGAAAATAGAATTGATACCAAACCAACCCTAGCTAAGCCTGGGACCATTCACTAGATTAACAACCTTCTTTCCTCTCCTTCACTGCCTCCTCCAAGCATCTCTTCTCCAATTTTTCTTCAACATGATGAGTAAACAAGCAGAGATCACACAAGTTGACTCCTTCTCTCAACTCCCTTTCACACGGCCTGGCGCTCAGAACCCGGCAAAAACCACCAATTCATCTCCAATCCGCCTTTTTGGTATCGACTTCCCTCCTGAAACCGAACATAATGATACAAAAAAGCCCAAATCCTCGGTTGGTGAAGACACAGCTGCAGTTGCACCTGCAACTGCAATTTCCGTTAACCGCAAGTTTGAATGTCACTACTGTTGCCGCAAATTTCCTACAAGCCAAGCCTTAGGTGGTCACCAGAATGCACACAAGCGTGAGAGACAAAATGCGAAGCGAGCCCACATGGCAGCAGCACACGGCCACCACCACCCGAATTATGTAACTGAAGGACAGGTGTATGGTTTATTGAATTACCACCGGTTAGGGGCTCCGCCTCCAATGCCATCTCACTACCCGTCTTGGTCAGGTTCACGGTTTTATGGGGGTCCAGGTTCTGTTTCACAACCGATAACTGGGAGTCCAGTACCTGGTGTTTGGAGATTGCCTGGACATGGAACTACAATTGCAAGTTTTGATCCGGTGCAGAGAGAGAACAGATTGGAGATAGCACCTTTGTTTAAAGGGGACGAATTGAAGGATATATGTGTAAATGATATAAAAGTGGGGTCTGATTTTGGTTCGTCTTCTTCTTCGACATGTTGTTCAGCATCACCAAAGGAGAGAGGAAGGATTGTTGCTATGGCTGGTGTGAAGGATGGTTTGAGTTTGGATCTGCATTTGTGAAATTTTAGTATTTAGGAGGTAACCTTATTGTTTTCTTTTGTTCTTTTGCTTAATTTATTTCACTTATCCTTGATGCTAGTTTCTTTGTGAATTTTCTTTATAAGATTAAGAAACTTAATTCTCATTCATATATATAGCTAGTAGAACGTTTCCTTTGAGAATTTAATTGTTGGGGGAATAAACCTGTTTTTCTTATTTATTTTTTCTTTTGTTAATGAGACTTTTGCATGAACTGGCTAATTAAACTCCCTTCTGCCATTTTTTCCCTTCATTTATTTCATAATTTACGCGTTCTGCGTATATATAGTACATGATTTCTTGACCTCGAAAGAAAATTCTTACTATGTCATGTCTTGACCTCGCTAAAATTATATATTCCTTGATATATATGCACCAGAATGTTTGTAATTTTCACTTAATTTTGTCATTCATCTATTCAATTTCATATGAAATGACCATGTATTACAAAGAATTCACCTAGAGTTTCACTTTTTCTATCCAATTTCTTGCTGACAAAAACTTTGCAGAAACGGCGACTTCTTTATCCTTTTTTTAGGGAACTTTAATTTTTATCCTTAGGTAATGTGTTTATCCAAACACCAATCAGATATATGCTCCTGCATGCATTGTTCCATGTCAGCTTTTATGTTTCCACATGTCTTTAAATTTCTTTTGAAGAAAGAAAGAATTGTTCAACAGTACCACTTGAGTTTATGAATGACTTCTATATATGCTGCAAATTAAGAGAAACGAACTTTCGAAAATTTTGGATTATATATCACCTACTTTAAAAATAAATCCCGAATATATATTCTCTAGGGTATTTGATGCTTAAATCTATACTTGTCAGAATGTAGAGGCTCGTTTTTCATATATGGTTAATTCGATTCTTTTTGCCAAAGAAATCCGTTTTATAATTAATAGTTTTCTAGTCCTTTATCCTTAGTTCCTTACGGTTAGAGGGCACGAAATTATAATATCTAACATAGCGCATTTGTTATTTACACTAGGTGGAACTGTGGAAATTATTTTTCTTATGTAAATATCACAACTGACATTAATATATATGTACCGACTTCTAGACTATATATAAAGAGAACTAAGGTTATAAATTTCTTATTTCCTCGTCATATTTTAGGAAAAAATTGGATACTAAAAAAAATGAGTACAATTGATACTCTAGTTCATCTGAGTCGTGCAATTCATCGAGATCGGTGAAAGGTGATTTTTTGGAAAACACATCAAAAATAAGTTAATCGCTTTTCATCAATCTCGATGAATTGAATGATCCAGATGAACCAAAGTATCCAATGTACTCATCTTCTGAAGTACCAAAGTTCTTGACAATATTTTAGGAGTAAACAAATTTCTATCAAAAGCTTCATTAATTAAAAGCTAGGTTCTCCGGATACTCCAAAATCATGCCGCACCGAGTATCGGATACGTATCTGATGCGGATACGTGTGCGATACGTACCGGATACTCCATGTGGAGTATCGTATTATTTTAATATTGGGATGCAGCACGATACAACAGGATACAGCTAGGATACAACTGGATATGCTCGGGATACGGCACAGGATACGGCAGGATACGGCTAAGATATTTTTCATTGCGCATCGTTGAGTATTTTGGTCATAAGTCCTTCATCCGAACTCCGATTAAGTTAATTCAAAGTGTGTTGGAAATCTAAGAAAAAGCTTTACAATCTTGGCTTATCGTCTAGGACATTCTATCTCTTGACTCCTTCAGTAAAATATACTAAATTAGAGCAATACTTTGAATTCTTACAAAACCAACTTAATTTAATCTTAATTACTTCTAAAACCTACATAGCAATATATATCATTATTTTAGAACAAAATACTGAATATGTCACACCCCAAAAATTATAACTAGCTTAGGGGTGTAAATCCTGCCACGTGTACTTGATTACAAGTACACGGAAGGCTTAATTTAATAATAAAGAATTTATGACAAGTAAACTATTTATATATAAATAAGAAAACAGCACACACATTTAACACAATACATGATCAAACAACGGTCATATATATAATACTTTTGAAATACAAATATGCTTTGTTAAGGTTTTGGCACCTTTTGTTTGGTTTTTCCTTATCTTCCGAAATTTGATTGTGGACCGAGGAAGACACAAAATTTACAGCGGCAGCTAAAGAAAGTAAAATAAAATACATACAGTAGAGGACAATTCCATCAAAGGACGTGAGACCGACCCTCGCTAACCTACTACAAACTAATCCTAACAAAAGAAATAAAAGAAAAACAAACGAAGATATGATCTGCAAAATGGAAGATGCCGGGGACTCTATCCTAGCGCTCTCCTCTGGACATCAAAAAGACTCATGCTCCTTACCTGGACCCTACAACCGCTGTGGAACGTGAGTAATTTATAAAAATTACTCAGTATGGATTAAGGTCCAGTCTTTGGATTTATATCTGATTCAGGATTGGACCAGTCACACTTATTGAGTATAAATTCAATTAGGCTATATTTACCTAAGTGATATCTTGTTTAACCTTTTTCTCAATTAATCATAACTATCCAAATAGGCGATACGAAAGAAAACCCAAAATAGAAGGAGGAAGTACTATATACATAATATAGTGATAATACGAGATTTAAGTCAATTATCTCCATCAAATGAATTTAAAACAACAGAGTTTATCACCCATAACTTGTAGGACGTCAAGATTTGCCTCCTTAGACGGGTCTCGTATTCGAGCCGCCAATCTAACAAAAATTCTGAGTTTTCCAGAATGAAAACACTCTAGTGAAATTGAGCGGCTACCAACAGCACACACTCGGTCAAAAAGCGAACCGAGACTCCTACCCTCACCAAAAGAGAAAATAATAAAAATAAAGCACTCAGTCTCAGCCGCCATACAGAAGTAAAGAAGTGACTACTCGTTTGAAATAATATAATAGAAAGGGAACTCCCTATACCAACTAAGGGCCAAAGGAGAGCCTCAGACTTCCTCTGTACCAACCAGGGGCCAAAGGAGGAAGCCCTTCGAATATTAAGAGATCTCGTAATATCGGCTAATAGAAATATATAAAGAACGAAATAGCTCCAATACCTCACATATGGCACGCACACTCTAAACTGAGAAACCGAACCTTATTCTCTCAAAGGATGAAATATTATAATAATATATATTAATATGGATATTGAAAAGAAAACTCTCTCATTGGCACTACGAGCCATCAAGTGATGGTCATCGTTGGTGAGTATTAGTCGAATATCCTTAAGGACATCCCGACGAAGGGACCCCACGGGAGAATCCATTTACCATATGTAATCAGCCCGTCACGATGCCCTCAGACTACATCCAATCTAAAGCTCACCGGCTCGACACTCATCACTCCCGACGAGTATACATATAATATTAATATACGCATCTACCTATAATTTTCTAATAGCCTATATGATTCGTATATCGGATATTACATGCAATTATGAGATGCATATGACATGCAATGCAGGTTGGTCTCAGTTAATGGTGCAATTACCGGTATGCAAATATGGCAGTTCAAGTTCTACGGACCTGATTAACAATTGTTGGTAGTTTGGTACTGCAGTTCAGTTTAGGTAAGTCTGGTAGGTCCTAATTTAGAGAGAAAGTGATATAAACCCCAGGAATCACACTTGGAAAGGAGGGAGGAGTCCTAATCTACAGGAAACTCTGTTGCGTCCGCGTTGGGCTCAGTGTCGTCTGCGATAGCGTAGACCTCGTCCATTGTGTGTGGGTCCGAGTCAACTAAGCCTCCTAATTTTCAACGTCGGGGTTTATCAAGTTAGACTTAACTAATGTGGAATTTAAAGAAAGGTCTAGACGTTCGAGACGTCCTTGATGCTCCTAATTTAATTTATTTAATATTTCTACTTAGTCAATTTCCCAGTAACGAGAAGCGTTAATTGCGTTGAGACAGCAAGGCAGCACAACACACCACCACCAAGCTCCACATTCCTCTACTGCTTCCCTTTTCCCTTTCTCTACTTAGGTAAGATCTTAGTTCTTATCAGTTCTTAAGGAGTTTATTTCAAAGTTGTCAACGCATGAGAGGGAGCCAAGAGGAAGAGCAGGAAGGCAACATCAGTTTAAATAGATGAGATCACGAAGTGGAGGTAGTGGTGTGCATGCTCTGCGATTGGGTAGAAGGGGTACGTACTCAAAGCCAACAGAGCCAAGGTGAAATACGACAAAAGCAACAGATGCTCCTCCTGACCATCGCCACGAGATAGTGGTCGTGACAGGACAAGGGAAATGCTCAAGAGGCGCCACAAGATGGGAGAGTGGAAGCAATGATGGCTCTTCCATTAATGGCTGAGAGAGAGAGAGAGAAGGGATGTCATGGGTTGTGACGGGACAGAACAGAACCAAGAGGCGGCTGAAAGAATCGAGGTGAGTAGAGAATTGGAGACGAGGGGTTCGAGGTAGAGGTTAGGGGTATCGAGAGAGGGGAGAGAAAGATGGTTCGAAGCGACGGGAGAGACAGTGTACCAAAGAGAGAGAAGGACAAGATTCGAGATAAATCTCGATTCCTCGGTCCTCCCACCATGTTGCCACAGCCGTATAACCTTTCGTGGGTTGGGTTAAGTTAAGAAGTGAAACGGGTTGTACAACTCATTGCATGGAGCTGTATTTTAATTTTATCTACACGGGTTATTTCTAATTTGTTCTAAATTTGGAAAAGTATTTATAGTTTTATTTATTTACAACGTTAGATTTAAAATTTTATTTATGTACAAATTTTCATTCTTTATTATTCTAGTTTCAATTATTTAATTATTAACTCGTAAAATTTTGTTATTGTTTTAGGCTTTTTATTTATGGAAAAATTTTGTATCCGAGGAGATTTTGATATAAATAAATTATTGAGCATGATAAATAGAAATTTTAGCCGTCCCTTTGTGAGATTTGATGCCCAAGCACGGGAGGCTCTGTGCTTGGCCAAGCACCGTAGCCTTACTCTCTCTCTCTCTCTCTATATATATATATATATATAGTTAGACTATTGTGAAAAATTATATTTTCTTGGGCTCGAAACATTATTTTTAGTTGCTCAATAAATTCTTCATATTAAAATCTTGTAGGAAATCAAATTTCGTGATTTTTGGAGCTTCTTAGCCATTTTTAAAAACAGCCCTGATGAGGCCATTATTTTAATATTAAATATGGCTGTTTTTAAAAAATATCTCGGAAGCTTCAAAAATCATGAAATTTGATTTCCTACAAGATTTCATTATGAAGAATTTATTAAGCAACTTAAATCAATGTTTCGAGCCCAAAAATATAATTTGGACCGTTTGCACTTCAACCCGACGTGCAAACGTTTTCACGATAATCTAACTCCATATATATATATTACTAACAATATTAGTTACAAATGAACCAGCTCTTGATCGTATGTTTGAAATTAAAAAAAAATATATTACCAGAAGACTTAAGTCTAAATTTGAGAAAAACCCTACCTCTTTCTAAAAAATAAACAATATTAGTTAGTAGTTACAGATTACAATAAAGAAATTCGTGTTTCTCCAATGAAGTAGCCTTTTGAAATTAATATTTCTCTCTCTTTTTTCTGAATAACTTGGCGTCTCTCATAAATTTATCCCGTTATGGTGATCTGTTGTTTTGAAGATTGAGACAGACTTTTATCAGATTCCAAGTCAGTACACAATCTCTAACGAACTGGCTGGCTTTCAGTTCTCTGAATTATATATTACTTTAAAACAAGATCCTGCAATGATACAGTAGGCGGCAGCTGATGGCACTTTCTACGAATAGCAAGGACAAATGAACCTATAAATTATTTTTAGTTTGTTAAGCATTTTATGAATAAATATTATAATTTAATGTTGTACATGCATGAAAATATGAAAGCTTTTTTAAGATTTCTCAAACCCTAGTGGAAGACTGGAAGGTGCTTTCTAACGTGACATCAAGATAATACGCAAGCTTCCTCTCCATTTTACTCTTTTAATTTTCACGCTTGTAGCTTAATTAGTTTCAAAGTCAATTTGAACATGCATATTGATTACTGAACTATAAAGACAAAAGGGGAGACATATATCATACATGGTATAGTTAATGATGCTTAATTAGTTGTCGGCATGTTTAAAAACATCTAAAATTAAGTGATGATTGAATTTTTTTCTTGGAATTGTGATGATTGAAAAATGAACTCCTTATTCAAGCTAGCTTGTCAGTTGTTTTCTTTTAGTTCATAAGAATAGATGTGTATATATGAGGTTCTTCTTTGCATATACTATACCTCCGTTTTCTGGTGTAAATGGAGATAATCACAGGCAAGATGTGGGGAATACTTGGACAGAACAAGCTTGAGATCTGGCGAGAAAAGCAGTGAAAAAAATCAGAGATACCATAATTGCAATAGCAAAGTGATAGATAGTAACAGGTCACTGAATGGCTCCTTAACACCTCTAAATTCGGGCTCCTGCCTCTGTAGTCTGTGGCTCTGTGCCAGTGCCACACCATATGTGTTTGTCAATGCTACATTGCTACTGTTACTACGTACTCTCCATTTCGTACTGAACGCTGGAGCAATCTGTTCCAGTGTTCCCCACTCTCCCAACTTCACATGTTGCATGTGCCAGCCTTATATATTTCGTTATATACATACATACATACATACATACATACATACATACATATATACATACATACATACAGAATCTGCGAAGGAAAGCTCCAGCCAGCTGTTGAACCTGACATAAACCCAATGACCCTTATCGATAGAATCCTCTGTGGTCGGACAAACTGTAATTACTGGCATGTGGGACCTATGCATGCCACATGCAAAGTAGTATGTGTCATCGACCATAGAGAATCTCATTCAATCCAGAAAGTAACTGCTCGTCACTTTGCACTTATTAACAGTACTAAAAAGGGTATAAATCTGCACCGTACAATTTTGAACATATATAGCAATATTTAGTTGTGTAACATTTGTGTTTTAATTTAGTACCACATTGAAATCAGAGTGTACTGTCATTAGTCTGACAAGATTGTTGAAATTCTACTGTATACAATGTTGCAATCATGCATTCTAACGCGGCATATTCATGACAGTATAATTAAAGTTTCATAATTACTGGCACTGCACATCACTACCAGAGCAAATAGAACCGAGCCAATCACTATTAATAAATGGTAGTGTATAGTCAAATCACTGTCAAATAACTATGAAACAACAGTTCCAATAAGACCTCAACTATGAAACAACAAAGAAAGACAAAACAAA
>CAXKVX010002654.1:0-28602 GCA_964058865.1 Eleocharis quinqueflora
AGTTGCGCCTCTGTTAAAATGACCAAAAAGAATGGCCTAGTGGAATTCAAACCTAAGTCATTCCAAACCAAGCACCTCAAGTAATTGCGTCCCACCATTTGATCATTTGTATTTCTCGTTAACTCTACAACAATAATTGTACTTAAGGCACTTTTAGATTCTATTTTTTATGAACACTTGTTTTTTTAATACTATTATAACTATTTATTACTATTATTAATATTACTATTGTTATTATTATAATTATTATAATTATTATAATTATTATCATATATTTGTTATTTTTAATATATTATTATTAGCATTACTTTCAATATTATTATTATTACGTTGTATCATTATTATTCTCATTAATATTATTTTCATTGTTATTATTATTGATCCCGACCCCGAGTCTTAGGGCCGAGAGAGTTTAAAGATAATGAGGCAGAAGGGAGACAATGCAAGATTAACAAAGTAGCCGATATATTTAGTTCTGATAACAAGTTACAATGACAAGTAGGACAGAGGGAGAACGAGAGAGAGACAGGCTGATGGCTAGCCCTAAGTAAATTGCAATTAATCCCTAAACGAGCATTGACCCCTCTATTTATAGCCCAGCGTTGTGAGGGTCTCAGGCGGGTCGTCCGTCGATCGGGTCACTTACAGAATATAGCCTAATTTGGGCCCAAATACGGGCCGAATGTATTGAGGCCCTATCAATTATGATTATAATTATTATTGTTGTTATTTTTATTTTCAATATTTTTTATTATTATTGGTATTATTATTAGTAAGTTTAATATTATTAATATTATTGTTACTATTATCTCTGTTATATATTAAGCATCTTGGATGTCCAGATCCGACGACGATAAGGATTGATTTAATCAAATTTCGAAATAAAAATTAACCATAGATTATCCTGTCATGATCATGGCGATGACCAATATTTTATCTTACTAATTTTGCTCTTCAATATATTCGAGTGTTAGTCTCGCCATAGATAATCATCTCTCCTATCCAATTGTAAGAAAAATATTTTAATATCAATAAGATTTCTGTTGTTGTATAATTAATTTGCATTAATTATATTTCTATTATTGTTCTACATTACTATAATACTTACATTCACTAATATCTTGTGTTTAGAATGAAAAATATTTTAAGCAATTAATGCATAATGATATGATGTTTCTTTTGCAAATATGATTGTATTTAAATACAATAATTTTATTAAATAAAATCCGTAACAACGTACATGCCCGAAACTAGTATTGTACTGATTATTATCACTATCACAACATAAATGAAAAAAAATATAATCTCAGGAGCGCTACTAATAGTGGTGTCTTTAGTGTAGTGGTAAGACACAAGACCTCCATGGGGGAGGTCTGGGGTTCAAGCCTCGGCAGAAGCAGTTTTAGGGGATTTTTTTCAAGTTTGTTTTCTAATTTCTTTGTGAGTGTGTGTTGTAAGCCTACAGACAATGAATAAAAAAAAATAGTGGTGTCTCTAGTAAAATTCTGATTTGCACTATAGTGAGACCCAAACTAGAGAGAAAAATATTAAAATGATAGACTGAAGTTAGAGGTGCGACTAATAGTCGCGCTTTCGGCCATTTGTAATAATTTTCAAAAACACTAGACCACTATTTTTATTCGGCCTATTAAAAGACTCTTTGTGAAATTTCTTCCTAATCCAAGTATATATGGATACCTCCAATTAAGGAACAGGATCAGAATACATTGATCCGAAGATACCCAGCAGACACCGTAATAATAAAGGAATAGTCCCCTCGGCAAGAGTAAACCGGATTGAGATCCCCTATTTCTCTTTTTCTTTGATCCGGACCGTTGAATTACAATAAGCGGGTCAGATTAAAACCAAAAAATTCTCCTACAATTTATCTGTGATGATCGTACCCTCCATTTTTAATCCTACGGTCCAAAAGAGAATAATAGGACCCTCCTTTTACTCCAAAATAATAGCGGATTCGGACCCGAGTAAACCGGGGAATAAAGTGACCCCTCGAAATTAGAAGAAGAGAGAATAGCGGTCGCTTGGGAAAAGGATCCAATCCTTCGTATTCTCTTGCGTGCAAGCTCCTCCGATTTTTTTTAAAGTTTCCTTGTTTCTGGTGTACGCGCAGGAACTGATTTTTCTCTTATCGTGTTCCTTCAGCAAATCCCGCGGACCCCAACGATTGATTGGTGGACATTGGAGCCGGTTCAGGGAAATGTATCTGAAGATGTGACAAAACCGGCCTAGACCGTGTTAAACCATGTTGTCAATTTGGTCTTTGTTTGCTCAATGAAAATAACTAAGTGAATTATTAATTTAACAGTGAAAGTCGATTTTGATATAGTTTTACAGGATAGAAATTTGATATCAATTTAAATAAAAATGTATTATAATTTTTTTTTATCTCAAAGAATGTGTAGGAATGTAATATTTGTGTTCACTTGCTTTTTTCATTTTTAAAAAAGAAAGACTTGACGGTTATTTAACATTTCAATGAAGAATAGTAAAACAAGCTTGTTATTTAATTTGTGCAGAATTTATTTTATTGTTTTAACATACTGAAGATTTATCCGATTAATATTATTGCTTCATTATCTTTTTATCATATTACCATAACTTATCTAATTAATTGATGTTTTTTTTTTCTTTCTAATTGTATTAATTTCTAATTCTTGCTGAATAATATTATATGTCTGTGTGGACCAACCAACTTTTATTTTGTCAATAAGGTCCATCAGAAAGATCAACAAATAGTTATACACAATTATTAGAAAAAAATAAATTATATGCATTTCCAAAATATTTAATAAAAAATTTAAAATATTGTTATAATATATTTATATTGAAACACAATTCAAATAATACCGGGAGAAAAAAAATTCTATTTTGTCAATACCAAACATAACAACACTATTACCATTTATATAATAAACAAATATGACAATAATATATTTATTATATAATAAACAAGCCGCGACGTAGCTGCGACTCAAATTCTAATTGTAATTAATTTCTTAACACACCAATTACAATGTATATATCTCATTCTAATAATTTCTAATAAGGGATGGCGTAAAAGTCATACACTTTTTTTTTATAAATTTAAACACTATTTAATAGTAGATGAGCAAATGATTTAATAATTATTTTTAGACATAATATTTAAAAAAAGTGTACAGTAAATATTGTTGATAGGACAACCATTACTTCATTATATTCTTTTTTATTTGGTAACATTAAAATATTTGAATAACAATAACGCCACAACGAAGGAATTCAATAGTTTCTTAATGATTTCAGTGATAGGTTGCATCAATAATTTCACTAATTTTAGACTTTCAATTCCACGATAAGAGCATGTAATATCTTTTCATAAAGACAAAATATTCTGTAGCATTTATTATTGACATATATCTTGCTATGATATTGCTATTTAAGATCTTTGTGTAATTTTTGAAAGCAGGAATCAAATATTTATAACAACGAAGTAATATAGCAATTAACAAACATATATTTTCAAAAATAAACATTTGAGAAAGAAACTTGACGATATTTAAATTTTTTTTAAAATCCCACTTTAAAATTTATGAATCGAAAATATAAAAAAATACATCAACATAATTGTCATTGAATATTGAATCTTGCATATACTTTATTACGAAAGACATAAAAAATATTATAACATTATTTATTTCATTATATCGCGTTGCCATCATACTATAATTACAATACATAAGTTCAAAGTTCAAAGCAGCACTGCTTTGAGCTACGCGTACCTACACGGCTACACTGCTACACACCGTTTGAGCATTTCCGAACCGGACCGACCCGGTCGGTCCAAATTCCATACATTGTACAGAGACGTTCAGACCGCTGCTATGGTTTGGTGGAGTGGTTAAAGAGCACGACGGGATCACCGGACACAATTTGTTCGGATTATTTAAAGTGGAAGAGAGAGAGGGAGATAGACACACGAAAGCAACAGCGTAGAGAGAGAGGAGGAGAAGAAAAATAAAAGAAGAGGGAGGTTTGTTGGATCGGGTTTCGTAAAATTTCGGGCACAGCGGAGCCGAGATGGCAAGAGCAAAGTCAAACTCCGGAAGCTAAAGATTTTGGGTGTTTGAAGCGTCGGATCGGGTCAGTAATCGGATGGTATTGGTCGTCTACGGCGGTGGGGCCCACCGGTCAAGCGGCGGAGGCGGAAGCGTTGGGAAAGGAGGAAGTTTCTGGTGGGTCCCACCGGAGTGGAGAAGAGAGAGTAAGAAAGAGGAGAGACGATGAAGAGGGGAAAGGGAGGGGGAGGGGTGGCAGGAGGAGGAGCACGCAACGGGCTACTACCTAACTCGCTTCGGATTATCTCTTCTTGCCTCAAGACAGTCTCCTCGAACGCTGGCTCAGTTGCCTCGACAGTGCGCTCGGCCGGCGCCTCTGTGGCTGCCTCGATTGCTGCACCACCGGAGGACGAGAAGGATCAGGTCATTATAGCTTGCTTGTTTAATTTAAATTGTAGTGTACACGGGAAGGAAATTAAGGTAGCTGCTTGTGCTCTTTATTCCATTTGGTATTATGCCTTTCCATTTAGTAGCAGTAGTAGTACTACTACTAGTAGAAACTGCTTCCTAGTGAGGTGCCCTATTTGACATGGCACTGATTTTGGAAATTGAGGAAGTCAATGCAGTTGATCATGCTGATTTTTTGTTCGGTGTCTTACGATGGAAAGCCTTGGTGTTTTTGTGCTGATAGAGTATGATAATATGAAGTCAAGATCATCTTTTCTGAATAGATGGGAATTGTGGCAGAAATTCACCTCCAATTGTCCTTTCGACATTACTAATTGTAATTTTGTCTTGGTGAAATTGTGGAAACAGCGATAATTGTGATCTTGTTCTAGCTCTGTCGTCTGCCAGGTGTCTTTGTACGTCATCTTCGAAGTGGAAAACGAATGCTGGTGGAATACCATCAGAAGTTAGTATAGAATTATAGATGTCGTCTTGTCATTTATAACAGTACCGAGAGCACTGTTTTGTTGCTTCCTGTTGTCTTTTTAATGTGGACTCAAAGCACACCAAAATATTTACACTTGTAGGGATCAGATTGCCGAAGAAGAGATATTGATCAACCATGCACATAAATGATTTGGTTTAATGTAACTTATTAAAGAACACCTATATGGTATATCATGGCATGCTTCTTTTGGCGGCCTGAGGAGCTGGTTTAGTATATTTTTTGCACTGTTGATTTGTTGGCAGGAGAAGAAACCATGTCGGATTGGCTCAATATGTTAACCATTTATTTACTATACTTCTGCTCTGCAGAATTGTCACAGACTTATTTGTTTTTAGCAAATTACTCCTGAAAACTCTTGGAACATTTATTTGCTATTCTGTCTCTGTCACTTAAAGAAGCAAGTGTATATCACATTTCTGGATTACGATGTTCTAGATTACTTTGTCACTTGTAGTTTGTTACTAATTAGGAAGCCAGTGCGTGATGACTGAATTTTTTTTTGTAAGGCAAGCAGCTAGTTGTTTGTTGGCACTCCATTTATTTAGTCTCACTAAATTTGTAGCTGTCTTGCTGCATTACACACTCTTCTCCTTTTCCTGTATTCCCGCTTTGATAATTTATGACTCAAAATAATGTCTTTCAGGTCTTATGGGCTGGTTTTGACCGTCTGGAGCTTGGTCCCTCTTGTTTCAAGAATGTTTTACTCATTGGCTACTCTAATGGGTTTCAAGTTGTAGATGTGGATGATGCCTCGAATGTGTGCGAACTTGTCTCAAAGCGTGAGGGTCCTGTCACCTTCTTACAGATGCAGCCTATCCCAGCCGATACCTCTGATGGAACCGATGGCTTCAGAGCATCTCATCCTATGCTATTGGTTGTTGCAGGTGAAGAGTCCAGGACTTTTACACTCTAGTAGTAAGCCATTATCAGACATACTGATTTAATTGATTATTTGGATATCAAGGTGATGAGACGAATGGGTCGGGCACTGTTCAAGGAGGCCGGCTGAGTGCATTAATAAGAGAGAATAATAATGAGCCCCAAGTTGGGAACTGCATCTCCACCCCAACAGTTGTTCGCTTCTACTCGCTGAAGTCGAACAGCTATGTACATGTGTTGAGGTTCAGATCTGCTGTGTATATTGTCCGTTGTAGTCCAAGGGTAGTTGCGGTTGCTCTTGCTGCTCAAGTAAGTTCTATATCATAAAAGAAAACTATCTTTTATATAAAGGCTAAGCTAATGTTGATATGCAGTTCTTGTTCTTGCATTAACTTCTTTGAAGTTGATTGATACTTTTGATTCTTCTTTCCTTTCTTTGTGCAAAACATGATTATATATATATTTTTTGTGATAGTTTACTTTGTATTTAATAACTTGAGGATATTCCATAGGCACTGTAATCAGGAACTTCAGGTTCATGGCTAAGTTGTGTGATGATTGATTGGTTGGTGTAGCCGTGTAGGAACAAAAAGATTTGGGTTCTCATTCTTTCTACTTCCTTTCCATCTTGTTCATAAATTTCAAATTCATTATAAAACTAACTCTTGCAAAAAGAAATCAATTAACTTGTTTGTTTCTATTTGCTTATCACTCATGAGTCATGAAAATATATATTCCAAGCTATCTTCAAGGAAATAATGAACTGCAGATTTGACTACCATCTGCTTGGTTCCTTTTTTTGCAGATATATTGCTTTGATGCAGTCACTTTGGAGAATAAGTTCAGCGTGCTGACATATCCAATTCAAAGCGCAGGTGGCATCAATATTGGGTATGGTCCCATGGCTGTGGGCCCAAGGTGGCTGGCCTATGCCACCAACAGTCCTTTGCTCCCAAGCACAGGTCGTCTGAGTCCACAAAATCTGACTCCTTCTCCAGGTGTCAGCCCGTCAACGTCTCCTGGCAATGGTAACTTAGTTGCTCGGTATGCCATGGAGTCAAGCAAACAGCTTGCTACAGGGATAATAAATCTTGGTGACATGGGCTATAAGACACTTTCAAAATATTGTCAAGAGCTTTTGCCTGATGGTTCTAATTCTCCCTTGTCATCGAGTCCTAGCAGGAGATCTGGGAAGTTGCCATCTACTGTGCATCCAATTGAAGCTGACAATGCAGGAATGGTTCGTGTTTTGTTACCTTGATAAAGATTCAAGGGTAGTTTATTTATTTATTTTCCAAAATTTCTGATACTGTATTGGAAACTTTTGTTTGCAGGTGGTCATAAAAGACTTCGTGACAAAAGATATTATCTCGCAATTTAGGGCTCATACTAGTCCCATTTCAGCTCTCTGTTTTGACCCAAGTGGCACTCTTCTGGTGACTGCCTCTGTATATGGGCACAATATAAATGTGTTCAGGATCTTGCCTACTGCCATACCAAATGGTTCTGGGTCAACACGATATGACTGGTCTTCATCTCATGTCCACTTATACAAGCTTTATCGTGGACTGACAGCAGCTGTAAGAAATACCTCAAGGCTTATAATTTTATTAAGGGAAACTATAGCAAACCCAAACCCAGCAATTTTAGATTCACTTTTTCCAAACTTTGTACTTTCTTAAAAATTGACGAGGCTCAGAAGCAGACCTTATTTTCAAACTTTTGTTATTACTCCTTTTTCCCTGTACTGTTTATGTTCTCTTATATTTTGAGTCTTGTTCTTTTCTTATTAAAGGTCATACAAGACTTTTGCTTCAGTTCCTACAGCCAATGGGTGGGTATTGTTTCTTCAAAGGGGACATGCCACATTTTTGTAATCTCTCCTTTTGGTGGTGATGCTAGTCTTCAACTTGACAGTCAGCACACTGAAGGGGTCTCACTCACACTTAAAGTTTCTAGGCCCTGGTGGTCAAACTCTTCATTCGTTAAAGATCAGCTTTTCTTCCCACCCCCTCCACCTGTTACAACCTCTGTCATCAGTCGAATAAAGAACAGTAATTCTGGTTGGCTAAACACCGTAAGTAACGTTGCTTCAACTGCAACCGGCAAAATTGCGGCTCCCTCTGGTGCTATGGCTGCTGCCTTTCACAATTCTATTGGTACAGTGTCTGCTTCACCAAAAAGCAAGTTCTCCTTGGAGCATCTTTTGGTATACTCTCCGTCAGGTCACGTCATTCAGCATGACCTTGTTCCCTCTACAGGTCCCGATTTATCTGACAACTCCTCCAGAGTAGGGCCTGGCGCCCTTTTGCAGGATGACGAGTTGCATGTAAATACTGAGCCAGTTCAGTGGTGGGATGTGTGTAGAAGGACTAACTGGCCTGAGAGGGATGAAAATATTTCTAGAATTATTATAAGTAGTCAGAATGTGTTTTCTGATGTTGGTTCTTCTGAATGTGATGATAGTGAGATCTTGCACCCTGCACCTTCTGCAAATGGTAACACTGGGAAAGATCTCATGAAAGGTCCTGAGCGGCCGCACTGGTACCTTTCAAATGCTGAGGTACAAATTAACTCCAGTAGGATCCCAGTCTGGCAGAAATCCAAGGTGCTTTGGTTGTTGCAATTCCTTACCTTTCTTTTTTTAATTGTGTTGACCTCTCTTGTTGATTTGAGATGTGATTAAGATTAATCTTTTACAGATCTGTTTCTATGTGATAACTCAATATGAAGAAGCTGAAATAGGTCTTAGTGGCGATGGTGGGGAGATTGAGATTGAGAAGTTGCCCTACGATGAAGTTGAAATGAAGCGAAGGGAATTATTGCCTGTTTTTGAGCAGTTCCACTATTCTCATCAAGATAGCAGTGAAAGGTATACATGAAAAACTATTACCTGAATTGCACTGCTCGGTATAGTAATTGCCATTGAAAGATTTAAAGTTCTTTTAGCATGGAGTTTATTTCTATGAAGGAACTAAAGCATAGAAAGAGAAAGTGAAAATTACAAATATGGACGCCGAGGCATTTGTATATTGTAAAATGATTGTTAATGAAGTAACTTGGCGCTTCTGAGATACAACTAGTTTAGCATTTAGTGTATTCTGATTGTTTCAAACTGAGGAGGTTCTGTATGGTTCCACATTTAGCAGATGAACTGTTTGTTTGTGTTCAGTGCTTGGTCATCCCTCATCTCGATTGAACCTTAATAGAGCTTGTTGAAATGCACCCTAAAAAATTACAGTATGTGTTGAAGTTGTTTGAGAGTTTAATTTCTAGACAAAAGAAAAATAATAAGTGCTGAATTTTTCTCATGTATTTGGTGTCACTTGTGAATCTTACAAAACAGAAGCAAAGTATGAAACACACGTTTCACCTTAATGTACGTTGTTACCTTGATTCACACTAGCAAATCTTTGACATGTTAAAGCTAAATGTGATTTTTGCTTAGAATTCACACAGGGGGGAATTTCCAGACAACCCTATCGCCGGTGAATGCCCAAGGTCGTTATCCCTTCTCGAAGGAAAATGGGTTCTCTCCGTCCAATCCTGTATTCCTTCGGTCTGATTTGTTGAACAGTAAGCACGCTTCACAGCTAAAACCAAAGTATCCATAATAGAAAAAACCCAATCATGTAAACACTAACACATTTACCAACTTGCCGCAGGCCCTAGACCAACCACAGTTATGAGGCCTTTTGAATCTGTTAAGGCTCCAATTCTTGAAGGAAAAAATGCTGCCAACGGGCCGGGTATTAGTATGCCTTTGCTGCTGGAGAATAACAGCTCTCCAGAAACCAACAGAGATTTGACTGGTATCGAGGCTAATAACACGACTACTGATTTGATTAGTGACTTGGTGGAGTTCACCCACTATTTCCATGAGGGCTACTGCAAGATAGCAGTACCAGAGCTCGATGACTGCCGTGAGGTGACTGAGGCTGTGACAGATGGGGACAGCAACAGCAGCCACTGTGAGAGAGAGAAGCCTGAGGAAGATGGGGATAACGATGATGTCATTGGTGGCGTCTTCGCCTTTTGTGAAGAAGGTAATTTCTTTGACATGTCGATGTTCTCTGTGTAAACCTACCTAGTTTTATAGCAATATGCCCATAGACAGTTGTGTTGTCATTTGTTGATTTATTTGGTTGAGAATTATGTTGCATCAATGCGGGTGTAGGTATCGTATCCGATACGATACGATACGGGTGCGACGATACGGCGATTTAAAAAGTCCTTAGATACGAGTGCGGCTATATAGATTAAACTTTAATTACTACAAAACCTTTTGGCCCAAACAAGTTGGGTAGGCTAGAAATGAAATCTATATTGGGTTGCATTTCCATAAGATTTGCTGAATTTTTACGTTGGATCACCAGTCCATCACAACCCTCCTTTTTGGGCTTGAGACCGGCTATCGGGCTATGTAAGTAAATTTTTAAACTTTAATTAAAAAAAAAATTTAATATATTAGAATTGAAAAGCAATATATAAGTAAATATATATAACAAAAACAATTATTATACACAAGAGAGGAGATGACATAGCGGTAAGGTGCCTTGATGAAAAATGTCGTCTTGGGTTCGAATCTCCTCCATGCTTCATTTTTCCAACAATATAACAAAAATTATCAGCGATTTTACAAGACTTAATTGTTACGTAGAGTATCGAAATTCGAAACATATCGAGGTAGAGACTGAATTCGTCGGGCATAAGTGAATAAAATAATCGGAGACGTCAGTCTCGGTTACGCCACGTGGCGTATCCAATAAGCACCCCAAGGAGTATCCGAGTTTCAGAGAAGTATTCGATACAGGTGTGATAAGGTATTTGAAGTATCTAAATGAATGAGACTGATGTGAGCAATCCGACTGAATTTGGTCTATTGGGTATATCTTTATGTTATTAAGATTAGCAGTTGTAATTGTTTCTACTAGTTAAATTTCCATACTCCACATTTAATAAACGATGATTGACCTTGTTTTTTAAGTTATATATTTAATGTGGTTCATTGTGCATTTATTAATGACCCAGTTATTTATACATTTAATGAAGGATGATAATACACCACTCTAAATTATATAAATGATTTGTGGATATAATAAGGCATATGAGATTTAGTTATTTATGCATTTAATGAAAGCATTTGGTATGCGCAGATTGAAATGAACTTGAAAATGTGGCAGATTATGTGGTTAAAGCAAGACTTACCCCCTTTAAGAGGGCAAATGATTGTTTATGTGAAACCAAGGATCTGCTGAAAAAGATTGCAGCTAGTTTTTGGGTGGTTAGGGTTCCTGAAACTGACTGCAGCTAAAATACTTGTGTTTTTCCCCACTCCTGTTGCAGGTTAGTTCTACATATAGCAACTTACTGGAATGTAGAGAGAGAGGAACATGTTTCTTTTCAATTTGGGTGTCAATAGAAAATGTGGCAGAACAATAGAACTATTTCAAAAAAATAAAAAAGAAAAGAAAAAGGAACTTGTGACAATCTGTTTCCTACCTCTGTGGTACATAGTGAAAGGTATAAAGAGCGTGCCCATGAGTGTTTCTTCTGTTGCTTCTCATTTGCAAATTTCAAAATTAAAACCAACTTGTCGGAAAGGCGACTAATTGGAGGGCAGTTTCTGTATGAAGTGGCTGGTAACTGCTCTTCTTCACCGCTCTTTGTAAATTCTGTGGATTTAAATTTCGGTATTAATTTGTGAAAGTATCTGTTTTTTCTTGGAAACGTTGGAACTCATGGTAGCGGTATTATTGTGTTTCCCTACCTCAGTTAAGCTCTCCATGTTTCATTGTATAGACTTTTTTTTGCCTTGAAATTAAAATACTGATTGTGTTGTTCTATTTGTAATTGTATTTTGTGATGATTTTATTTCTGGGAAAGAAAGAAAAGTTGTATTATTCCTAACTTATCATTTCTTGTAAATAAAACAAGTTGTACATAACGTCTGAATGTACTTGCAGTATGTAGTTTAAGTGCTGTAATGGCTTTTCTGAGGCTGCCATGTTATGGCATTTTATATTATTTCCAAGTACCTCATGAATGCTAGAGGCTATTGCGCAATTATTGTATGCTTTAGTGGTAGTCAGGATAAGCAGATTAGCAGAAGTCAAGGCATCTTTGACAAAGATTCACACTATTATACCTACGGTGCTGATCAAATAATATAACAGGGGGCTGTTATTAACATTTTGGCACTTGCAGCTATGAAGGCACTGTAATTAGGGCTGCTAACTGAACGGGTCGACTCATGAATATATGAGTGAATTGTTAGTGGATCTAGTATGAACACATACTAAAATGAATCGGGCCTAAAAACTCAATTCTTATTCGAATTTAATTAAAAACTGAGCTGAGTTTGGATGGGCTTCGAGTAGCTCAATGAGCAGCTTGAACTGGACTTCTTGAGTACTCGTTGCTTTCTTTCTCCCAGTGATCACCGATGGAGATTGGAGAACCGACTAATCGACTAACTGATGAAAACCTAGTCTCGTGAGCAGCGTTGCAATGCAATAGCTGGCGGCTCCTACCTCTCTCTATCTCTCTCCTTGGCTCCTCCTCGCATCTCCTCTCTCCCTTCTCTCCTTTGAGGTTGTTTCGAGCTATCTCTCTCTCCCCTACGCAGCGACATCGACTAGGTAAACATCCCTACTTATTTTGAAATTATAGTCTATAATGTTGGTATTTGTTAGTTTTATTAAAAAAATTGTTGGGTTTAATCCCTACGAAGTTTTATTTGAAGAAATTCTCTTTATATGCCACAAGTTAATTATCTTGAGAGATGAAAGCCTTCAACAAATTTAACTCAACTACTAATTTTTTGTCATTTAATTACTGTCTTAATCCACACATTTTTATAAACCTTTTTTTATGTAATCAATTATATTTCTACACCATATAATACAATTGATTAGAGGGCAGATGGAGTTCCATTATGGGATTGGGAGCACATGTAGAAATCATATATAGTGCTTTGGATGAATTGTCGTCGTATCCACTGTTGTGCCTGGACAATGAAGAATATTGTGCCAGTAAAATGAAATTCAGACTAAATTCTCTAGATTCAGCTTTATGGGCATAGAGAGATTTATAAGATGATAGGTGATTATTGCATATGAATGTCCCTCCTGTTATGTTCTTTGTTACATCTGTACAAAATCTATACATTGATTATAGAGAATTTAGTCTGAATTTCATTTTACTGGCACAATATTCTTCATTGTCCAGGCACATCAGTGGATATGACGACAGTTCATCCAAGGCACTATATATGATTTCTACATGTGCTCCCAATCCCATAATGGAACCCCATCTGCCCTCTAATCAATTGTATTATATGGTGTAGAAATATAGTTGATTACATAAAAAAAGGTTTATAAAAATGTGTGGATTAAGATAGTAATTAAATGACAAAAAACTAGTAGTTGAGTTAATTTTGCTGAAGGCTTCCATCTCTCAAGATAATTAACTTGTGGCATATAAAGAGAATTTCTTCAAATAAAACTTAGTAGGAATTAAACCCAACAATTTTTTTTAATAAAACTAACAAATACCAACATTATAGACTATAATTTCAGAATAAGTAGGGATGTTTACCTAGTCGATGTCGCTGTGTAGGGGAGAGAGAGATAGCTCAAAACAACCTCGAAGGAGAGAGGGGAGAGGAGAGAGGAGATGTGAGGAGGAGCCGAGGAGAGAGATAGAGAGAGGTAAGAGCCGCTGGCCGTTGCGTTGCAGCGCTGCTCACGGGACTAGGTTTTCATCAGTTAGTCGGTTAGTCGGTTCTCCAATCTCCATCGGTGATCACTGGGAGAAGAAAGCAACGAGTACTCAAGAAGTCCAGTTCGAGCTGCTCATTGAGCTACTTGAAGCCCATCCAAACTCAGCTCAGTTTTTAATTAAATTCGAATACGAATTGAGTTTTTAGGCCCGATTCATTTAAGTATGTGTTCATACTGGATCCATTAACAATTCACCCATATATTCATGAGTTGGCCCGTTCAGTTAGCAGCCCTAATGCAAACTGACTATAAGATACAGTAATGACAACATGAGTTTCAGGATTTTGCATGAAACCTTGGATCACCATTTTTTCCATCTCCCAGATGAGCATCTTAAATTGCATAGAATGGTACAAACCGAAAGGGGTACATTCTGATTCATACCGGAAGCTTATCTGTTTTCGTGTGGTATCCGTGCACACACTTTCAACGGTATGGATTCATGCACATGATGGATCGACCGACAATGATGAAATGCAGGGGATTTTATAATACAAGGTGCGAATCTTGATGCGAGCGGACGTCCCACTCTTTGTGTAGCAGGGCGCCGAATGACAACTGATCTCATTCTAATTCATCATACCTTAACGAAAACACAAAATTCCAGTTTGACATATGTTTGAGCACCTGTTTGTAAACGAAATGAGTCGAGCATGAGCATGAACCAGTGAACAGTAGGGGTGTAAACGGGTTGGATAGGTCGGATTTCGTGTAAGTTTTCAATATTTTCAATCCGTAATCAACTAACCAAAAACAAAAACCATCAAATTTATATATTTTTTTAGTGGTCGAGTTTTAAGGGTTTCACATATAAAATTAGTATAAATAATAAGATATCATTATTAATAACTTATCATTCAGCTGTCATGATTATATTTTGTAGGGTGCACCATCACAATTATACATTCTAAAATAAATAAAAACAAGATAAAAGACACAAAATGAAAATGTAAGTTGTGATTGATTTTCTCAATCTCTCTATGCCCATAAAGCTTGGCCCCTGACACCTCATTTGTTACCAGTTACTCATTAATATAAAATCACATATCTAATATGCTTAGAACCGTTGCTTTGTATGTACCTGAGTTCATTCATTAATTCATTAGTTTCTTTTATTATTGAGATGATACTAGTTGAGTGCTAATATTGATGAAGGAGTTGTATGCGTAAAGCCTAGGTATAAGATTTAAATGGGGTCACCAAAAATCCCCCCTCTAACATGTGAGAAGATACTGATAGCTGATCAAGGACCCAGTGATATAATAATGTTCGAGTTATAGTCAAGTTAACATTCTAAGAGGTGCCTTTCGATAGTTTGGATCCATTTGTTATAGTCTATATTTGTACCGTAGGCCTAGTCAGTACTCCTAGTCAGTACTTGGGCCTTTCGATAGATTTAAATGGGATCCATTTGTTATAGTCTATATTTGTTATAGTCTAAGAGGTGCCTTTCGATAGATTTAAATGGGATCCATTTGTTTCGATATTGATAGCCTAGGCTTTTTACTTGGGCCTTCTACCATAGGCCTAGTCAGTACTCCTAGTCTTAGACTTCTTAGAATTGGGCTTTTATCTCTATATTTGTACCATAATAAAATCCTTTTGTCACATTGAATGAAAATTTCAATCTATAAGGAGAGCTATCAAACGCATGAAATGGTGGCGCAAATAACTATTTGCGTTAACGGTTGCATTTGAAGAACGTAATGATTTTTTCTTGCGTGATACGTTGCGTTTAATAAACGTAAGGTTTTCTTTTTACATTGAAGGTTGCGTTTAAATTAACGGTCACAATTTTAAAAACGTTCAAATTTTTTTGAAGGTCTGCTAACTGCACAACAGAATAAAAAAATTATGGAAAAACTCTATTACAAAAATTACACGTTCACAAATCAAATATATAATACATGTTTAATCCATTACAACTTGCAACAATTTCTAACTAAATACAAGTCACATCATAAACATGCCCACAGTAAATACAAGTTGCATCATAAAAGCCATCAAGTTTAACTGGACCTTTCTTGAAATGTTGTCATGCCTCAGAGGTCATGTTCTTTCTAGTTTTCTTCTTTCTGATGGATTGAGGAATTTGATCTTGAGGTGCGATTGCAACTGCACCAGGATCTTCAGTGGCAGTGAAATGGGCATTGGTTTCAATTCTTTGTATTTCATCTGGAGTAAAATTTGGATCTAACCTCATGCTACAATTGGCATCCCGAGCTGTCATTAGATAGTGGAGCCAAGCTTGAGATCAAGTTTTTCATCAATCTCAGGAGCCTGACACAAATAAAAAAGGAATTCAATCCAAGATCTAATTCAGATTGTGATCCTGAATTGATTGGATGGATCTTATCAAGATTTATCTCCAAGTTCACTTTGCGTGCACTCCAAGTTATATAGATTATTTTTTCCATTTTCTGCCTTTTATTTTCTTAGCATTTAATTATCATATCTTTCAGTTATTGCTTTCTTCGGGACCAAGGCATTTGTCGCCTATATAAGGGATCCTAGTCATTTTGTATCAATCATGTCTTGCTTAATGAATTTTTCAGTATGTTAAGAATTTCGAGAATTCTGTATTCTTCTACTTAGCATGATATTTGTTTCTCTTTTGTTTCTATTTCATTAAATTAGTTATTGCAGCCCGTTCTAACGGAGTTGTGATTTGAGACGCAAGACAACATCAATTTAGTACTAAAGAGAAATTGAGATTGAAAAACTATTGTCAGGAGAGAAATCTCAGGACACATTAATGTTCAACTCTCTAAGGTCATGTTTGGTTGTGGAGTAAGAAGTGGATTAACTCTCTTACTCCACACTTAATCCACCAAACGTGGAGTAAAATTGATGGAGTAAGTTGGAGTAAGATTTAAATTAATCCGGAGTAAGTTACTCTACCTCTTTAGATGGATTAGCTTAATCCACCAAACATGATTAACTTACTCTACCTTAACTTGGAGTAAGTAATTTAATCCGGATTAAAATTACTCCACAACCAAACATGACCTAAAGCTTTCTTTCCGTGCAGGAAGATCTAACAGCTCATGAGAAAAATGATACAAGCTGTTTGTACAATTTGTTAGAATGATGTTCTAAGGTCAAGTGCTAGTGCGGAAGCAATTTTGACAATAACAATTCAAAGTTTTGGATCTTAATCACCTAGCTAAAATCACAAACAAGAAAGTACTAAAATCAATTGAGCAAATCAAACAATAAAGTACAAATATGGTAAAAAGAGAGAGTAAAGAGCAATAGAGATCAAGAGAACACAAGAACACACAATATAATGTGGTTCGTCCTACAAACAAACTAGTCATACGTTCACGGGACTCCGGAACCAAAACTTCATTTCAGGATCGATTCCACTAGATAAAAAGTGTTCTTAGAAATACAGAACCTATCTTTGATTTCTTCTCAACAAGACAACCAATCTTAGGTCCAAAACCTATCCGAGGGGTTACACCACTCTACAAAGTAAACGTGTCTAACGGGTGTGGGATGCGTTACAGTTACGCAAGGCTCTGGTAATCTTATGAAAATCCTCTGTTTTCAACACTTCTTGTCTTCAATCTGTTATAATGGATTGGGAATCTGTTGTGACGGGTTGTCCATGCGTTATGGTAATGCATGACTTTGCCAAGCCTCCGTTTTTGCCCTAGTGACTTGCTCTTGATATCGTTGTGATCGTTATGACTTATACATGCATGTTGAGCCTTTGCTTCATCATATTGTACATGTATAAATCTTCAACTCACCAAAACTCTTGATCTCATTCGTTTATGCTTGTAGAAGCTCGCATCGCCACATGACTCTGCAGGATTTCTGAGGAGCCACTACTAAACCTTTGAAGGTTGTCGTCCAGCTACAACTCCATTGGGTATTGTAGGTCACATATCACATCCGATTAGGGTTCAAGTTTTAATTTTTCTCCCTACGTCTGCCTCCACGACGAGTTCGAGCTCGGTACCGCCATCGTTGCTCACCATTGAGGAGAAATCTATGTGGTACCGTGGAGCCAAGAAGAAGGGGGAAGAGGGGGGGGGGGGGAGGGATGGAAATAGAGACCGAGTCGGAACGAGAGGTGACTATTGAGAGAAACTCGCGATTCGGTTTTCCTCATCTTTTCCTTCACGACAGAGGCTTTGAGCAAAGCGAGGCCGAGTCAGAGCGAGAGATGGCTACTAGAATAATCCATTGAGTGGTTCTCTCCTCTCTCTTTTCTGACAATGATTCTCTCTCGACTATGATGGTGATAGAAAAAAGACGGAAAAAAAATAGGAGGAGGAAGAAAAGAAGGTAGAGGAGAGGCGAAAGGAGGCCCGCAGCACAACCTCTCCTGCCTAAGATTTTTTTTTCGGTTGATTTCGGCTCTAAGGATTTCCTATTAGGACCGGCTCCAGTACTATTATAAATGTTAGAGTAAAGGTGAGTATATAAATCAATATTCAACGTTTTAAGAGAAAAGAGAAAAATATCAATAGAAAAATATTCATAAAATCTACTGCTAAATATTCAAGATAACCTGTCTATTTACGACGAGATCCTATATTATTTTTAGATATATATAGGAGCTCGAAGCGTTCGGTCTTGTTATAAAATTTTGTTAACGGAATGAAAATTTTGTGCTCACTGAAGATTTAAATTTATGACTTTTTAGAAATTATTTTAGTTATCCACGTTACTAGATCATTTGCGAGATGTCCAGTCATGATCTTATTTGCGCTAGATATGCGGTTATGTTTGTGTATTAATTGACCATCTTTATCATATGCATGCTTTCAGCTCAAAAAACTTCATAATACTTCCCTTGCATAAATGATCTTATTTCCATGGAAATAATAATAGCTAGCGGATTAAAACAGTCGGTCTATATTTATAGTAAGCTCTAACAAAGTGAGCGTCAAACTGTTCTCAAAATATAGACCAAGTGCAAATAGTTTTAATTATCCCACTGGCCACTGCCATATATTATGTCATTCAAGAACACAAAAAAAGCAACACAAACCCTAAATTAAGATTTTCCGAAACTCCAGCTCATCATTTTATGCAGCTTTTGCCAGTTTCTTCGTCCCTTCATCACTGTCACATTTGCCAGTCGCTTCTTCCACCTCCTCGATGTTTGTCTCTTGATCACATGTCTCCACCACCTGTTGTGATGTCGATGCCGAGGTAGAAGCCTCAACATCGTTATTCATAGCATCTCCGACGACATACGTCATCAACTGCATTTTGATTTGTCCATCTTCTCTTTCAATCTGCATTTGCTCAGGTTGCCGATCGATTTGCACCAAGGACATTGTTATCCTCCCGTCACGTCTCTTGATCTTCATAAATTGACAGGGCCTCCCTATATACTGAGGAATCGGTGGGGGGAACGTCATTTTCGTCAGCCTCTCCTTATCTAGGGCCTTCTGCTTCTGACGCTTGCGACTCCATCTCCACTCCGTCACGGCCTCACTCATCTCTGTCACCATGTTAACACTGCTCTCTGATCCGAGGATCTCGGTGCAAGTGTATAGACTGTTGCGATCAGACTCACGCAACCCAAAATTCGTGCTTAGATCTTGTAGCTCGGACTGCTGTGGCTCCTGCACTAGGGTTTCTTCAAGCTGAGGTTCCTTCGCACGAGTTTCATCAGGCTGAGAATCCTCCACTATGAGAGACAGTGGCTCCTCCACTAGAGTATCAACAGTCAGCTGGGGTTCCTCGGCTATGGTTTCTTCACGCCGAGGCTCTATCTCTGACTCTTCTCCTACTTCTGGATCTAGGTGAGGTTGTCCGGGAGCATGCCACTGATCATCAGTGGGGATCAAGGGAAGTTCATCATTTGGGAACGAAGGAATATCATAGTACTTGAGCTTCTCATCTCCAGCACCTTTAGAGGAGCCAAGGAGACATCTACAGATCACTAGCATTGCTTTGATCTAAATCAATTAGAGTTGAAATTAATGGAGAATTTGTAGAGAGGCCACAGAAAAAGAGATGAGTGGCTCAATGCTGTGGCAATAGGGAGTGGAATGTGGGCGTATTTATAACAGTTCATGAGGAAGGGGTTTGCTGGGTAGTGAAGTAGAAAATGGACCCTCAAGTCCGAAATGTTTCCTGCTTGAAATGGAGTTAGAGGTATTATTTTTCAGTGTATTACGATTTTATGTGGCAGTCTTTTATCAAGTGATATGATTGTGGTTGCTGCTTGAAATCTTGATTGGATGTAGCTGTTCGATTTTCATCGACGAGCAGGCGATTTTTTTTTAAATATGACTATTAGTAAATGCATCAAATGCTTTCATAGGCGATCTAACTAGAAAGGAATACGTTACTAGTATTAATTAAAAGCCACTAGCTTGCTTAGTAAATCTCGACTGTAAATGCATGTCAAACACTGCAGATATGTTCAAGAACAAAATGATTCAATAATCCCCACATCGCGTAGTTATTGACGAGAGTACAACAAGTGGATACGCAACGTTTCAAAACTCACCTTTTTCAGCATATCTTAAATTGATTTGATAATAAATTAGTTTCTATTAATCATGAAATAATATATATATATATACACGTATATATATAATTTATAATGAAAAAATGTGATCAATATCAATTGCATTTAGAAAATTACATGTCAGGTATGATTTATTTTAGTATTGCATAAATCAAGGAAACAATTGTAAAATATTCCCTAGTTTAAGAGTGTAATATTTTGAATAATGGTTTATTTGTTTGTGTAGTTAGCACATCCTTACTAATTTTTTATATTGTGTTTTATCTTTGAGTCTCTATTTATACATAATTAAAGAGAAACAATATTAGCTAGTTACATTTTGAAAGCAATATTATATACACAGGGGAAGAATTATGAGCACAATGGTGTTGGAAACATTTAATACTAAAATTGTGAAGGTATGAATTATTTTAGTATGGCATAAGGAAACAAATTGTGAAATATTCCCTAGTTAAAGAGTTGAATATTTTGAATAATGGTTTATTTGTTTGTGTAATTAGCACATCCTTACTAATTGTTTATATTGTGTTTTATCTTTCAGTATCTATTTATACATAATTAAAGAGAAACAATATTAGCTAGGTACATTTTGAAGGAAATATTATATATATACACAGAGCAAGAATTATGAGCACAATGTTGTTGGAAACATTTAATACTAAAATTCTTATAATGTATATATGCTGTCTATTAAAAAAAAGAACAAAACAATTGCTATATAGTTTCATTTTGATAATATTGTATGGGCACAAGTTTTAACCACAAAATATCAGAGAATGCTACTGCTGTAGCACGCCAGTTAGTATGGAAATGATGGTTGCCTCCAGTTGTGGCTTTCCCTATAGAATTAATAACCGGAAGAAAATATGTTGCTCGTTTATACGGCGAGTAGTAGCATGTTCCTTCAGATCCGATCGTTCAATTTCAACGAACGGACGTGATTTGATATAAAGAGCATGTATTATGATATATTAGAGTTGTTCGATGAATTTTAAACGGTTCACATTTAGGCGATCGATCGAGCATGTGACGAGCAGCAGATCTTATTCCAAAATAACCACACAAGAACCTGGTTTAATATTATCAGGTAATTAAAGCTGGAAGTATTGGATTACAGATTAGTAGATTACCTTCACCAAATTCAAAAGGATATATGATATGATATGATATGATAGACATTTGTAATATATACAGGTAATTACTTGCTTCAGTTTCTAAAACTTTACAACAACTCACAAAGAACAGTCTGTCACTACTACGTGGTTAATTCCTCTTTAACGGTTAAATTAATTAGGCACTTTGCGAGCACGAGCCTCGTTCTCTAAGATATTTTCACAATATTGCCACACAACATACGGAAGCAGATTTTCTACCGCGCAGCACCAACAGACGTCTATGATTTCCTGTGCTGTAAGCTACGGACGACTCATATTTGATTCAGAGAGTCTGGTATTATAAAGTTTAACTTGCACGAATTTCAATGCAAATCAAAGATTGAGATTTACTGCGCAGCACACAGTGTCTGTGTTGCGCGGTAGAAGATCTGGTTTGCACAACATACGTATCAATAATCAACCGTTATGCATGCACACGCATAATTGTGATGATTTAGTTGTGTCCGTCCGATCACAAGTAAATACAACATACGGATGTGATTGAGAGCGTTTGTAAGGACTTATTTGTTTTGAATTAATCTATCCAAATTGTGCAATATTGATTGCACGACTCTCTACTCTTAATTATTTTTATTTTTAAATATGCGTGGAAGACAACGAAATTTTAATAACAATCTCATGGGGAAAGGCGAATAATTAACGTATATTTAAATTTAGGTTAGCCATTGTTTGGTAGAAAGATTACCATCTAGAACCAATTTTGTCCTTTTCATAAGGGAAATAGTTATCTTTTGTTTAGATAGAATTATTACTACACGGAACAAGATAAGCCAATTCACGAGCATTCTAAAAAAACAACATATATTCAAGATTGAACTGCCTCTTAAAAAATAATTGAACTATTAGTCTCAATGTACTTGATGAAACAATGTATTATGTTTTAAAATTTTCATTTCTTTTTTTTAGTTCAAATTTTGTAAGTGACGCAGATCAAGAAGAAAATAAATTCAAGATAGATTCGGATTGTGATTCCGAACTATTCTGATGGATATGTTCAAGATTGCACTCTTAATTATCTAGATTATTTTTTTTATTTTCTATCTTTTATTTTTTAGCAGTTACTTTCAGTTTATTCATCGAATCATCACCTATTTTCTTTCTTAATTACAGTCATTTCTTACTTTGGGATAAGGATTTGACAAAACCCGATCAGGTCCGACCTGGCCCGAAAAAACTCGAGGCCGTGACACGGCCCGTGCGGACCCGTTCAAAAAAACTGGGGGCCAAAGACGGGTTGCAGACAAACTTCTTTGGAAAAACTCGACTCAAATCGACCGTCCCGACCTGTCAAGACGTCCAAAACCCATCCCAAACCCATCTAAATTCGCCGAAACCCGTCCAAACCCGTGCAAAATCAGTCCCAACTCGGAAATAACCTGGATATAACCCGGGATAACCCATTAAATTAAAAAAGACCCCATCCAATCAGTCAACCCAACCTGGACCGGCCCACCCCGAACCTGCCTCAAACCCGACGATCCGCCAACCCCTGGGCCTAAGACGGGTTGTGGCCGGCCGACAAAATTTGAACACGTCGAAACTCGGCTCGACCAACCCGTTGGACCGGTCAACTCGTGGACCATCCAACCCGTTGGACCGAGCGGGTTTGGACCAACTCGGCCCGACCCAGCCCATTGTCAAATCACTACTTTGGGATCAATGCACTTGTAACCTATATAAGAGACCCTAGTCATTTGTAAGAGACATCTTTGGTTGAATGAAAATTAGTTCTCTTTACGAATTCTGAGAATTCTTCTTTGCAACTTAGAAGTTCTTATTCTTGTTTCATTCCACTAAATCATTTATTATAGTCCGTCCTCGTGGAGTTGTGATTTGGGATCGATATTGTGTCAAAGTGATGTCAGAGCATGTCGACAACCCCCTTCGCGTTTGCGTGAAATTGTATCATCGAAACCGTCCAAACACCATTTTTTATCAACGTTCCCACCTCCTATCACACCCCATCACCATATTTTCATCACCATTTCCACACCAATAATGGCTGATCCGACCATTGCTGCCCTTATCGAACATATGCAGAATGTTGGAATTGTGAAATCAAATCCAATAAATAAAGTTTGGGCTATGTGTTATATGATTAATATATCTCATACTGTCACCAATATTACGAGGAGTAATATTAGATATTCCATAAATGTGATTAATTTATACAAAGGCATAATATGTATTTTGCTAAGATTCTGGATATGAATACATATGGAATTTAATGTGAATTAATTATAATTATTGATGGATTGATTATGATTAATTCAACTAATGTTAATGTTAAAATGTTAGGATTATTGCTTGGGCCTAATCAATTGATTTGAGTCAAGATATCAAACAAAACGGACTCAACATAATTTAGTATATATATAAATAATTTGGTCGTTTTTCAAATTGATTATTTAAAAGGATATAAAAAAGATTTGGTCGTATTTAGATTAGTATATTTTTCGACCATTTTTATAAAAAAATGTTTATACAATTTTTGGCGGATAGTCGCCGATCCTTATTTATTAATTGTGTTGAGAGATTCTTTTCTGATTTGTTGTGCAAACAATATCAAATTTTGAGCACGTGTTTATGACAATAAATATGATAATTTGGAAAAAAATTGGAGAGAATTTAATATCAAATATTCCAAAGAATATTTGCTATGAATTATTGTATCTTTCCAAGATACGTTTTAACTAGTATAAACTAAAGACGTTGGGTCTCTAAGTATTACCGGTATGATATTTTAGGGCACATGTGATTTGAATTAGCCTCCACTTTCTCCTCCATTACAGAAAGTTACTTCTTGGTACATTCGTAACCTTGAAGAGAAGTTTGGTACCGAAAATTGCTCGGAAGGATTCGCTAGGGTATTGTTTTGTTGTTCAACCGTCTCCAACGACTCCATGATCAAGAAAGAATACAAGAGAGACTGTAGGGATGGAAAGTAAGTAACGCTTCCGCTCTATTTTAATTTTGTCCTAAATAATTGCACGGAGTTTCTTTTTGGAGTTGCATGTTAAATTTAGGATTTCATTTTGTGGCTCTACCTTATTTAAAATTGCACCAACAAGTGGTATCAGAGACAGCTTCATTGCATTATTTAAGATATTGTTTATTTGCTGGAAACATATCGATTTTTAATTTTTGCAAAAGGTTTTGTGCTTTCTTGTATTTTTTTATTTGATTATTTTAAATATTCTTGAATTGAAAATTTGAATTTTGTCAAATCCTCGTCTTTTATGCGATTTGAATAGATATAATTCAAATACTAATATATCAATGTTTAAATAATTATTTGGACAAATAAAGTTGAGATATGGAAAGATATGCATCAATCTAGGACTTAAATTTCGAAACATGAAATTTCTGGAATGAGTTGCCCCAAAATAGAACCAAATTTGAACTGACAGGAATTATTGTGCAAAAAATTTACACAAAATCATGAACATATGCTTCTATCTACCGCAATAACACCATTGCGAACCGTAGATGACACCGTGGGTCATTTATTTTCGGATATGACAAAAGAAAAGTATTTTTGTGTCTGCGGAGAACAAAAAAAATATTTTGGCCAAGATCAATTTTGCAAAATATTTTTTGTTTATGGCTATCATATTTTTTGGTAACGACCATTATGGAAAGATTTTGTTTTTGGTCATGACCATGTATGAAAAGAAATTTTCAGTCATTACCATGTATGGAAAGAAATTTCCGTCCATGATCATGTATAAAAAGATATTTGTGGCTGTGACCAGAAAGTAGTTATGATCGTGACCATGTGTGAAAAAATATTTTTGTTAGTGACCATGTTGGTTCTTGATTATTTTCAGATCCGAAATTTTATTAGACTTGTAGGAGTAGCTGCAATTAATTATAATTAAAAAAATATATAATCATAATTATTATAGTTACTTTTATAGTAAATAATATTATAATTATCTTCATTAGTTATAAAATTTAGCTATTAATCATAATTAGTATTTAAGACTAATAAAGAAAAGATAAAATGCTAAATTTTAAAAGAACTCTAATTAAGATTGAATTTAGTATAAAAATATTTAGTAATTTTCTAAATACTATTTAGTAAATTCTAAATAAAGATTATGTAAAGAGATTTACAAAAAGAAAAAAATTATAAACTCTATAAACTTTTAATAATATATATATAATTAACTACTGAAAATTAGTCTATTCTAATTAAAGCTACAAATTAGTTAATACATATGTATATATAGGACGAACAGATTCTTTTGAGATACGTCATAGTATAGATTTTAGACATGATTCAAAATCTATTTAAAGGCAATTAGGAATACATGCCTCATTTTGATAAACAATATTGTTCGCAAATGGACACTATTGCTAAAGGTATAAAATGATCCATGAAAAGTTTAAAGTTGATGTACCAACAATAATTTTTTTATTTCTCTCAAAGGAGAATTAATTCTTAAGTAGTTGTTGTGTACATAAAGTAAGGTGTACAAAAAAAGCTGATGTGATATTATGTGCTAATGATGTCTTAAAAAAGTATTTGGGGCTTGATACATAAGTGGTATGTTTGTGACCCACCTCCCGCACTTGACTGGCATGGTCATTAGCATGTAGGTATGTCAATATGACCCAAAGGTAGAGCGACAAAATTGCTCATTGGATAAGTACTTTGTACATAACATCAGAATACCTAAGAGCATTGATTGCATTCAAAGATGTCTCATGTTGGATAGTATTGTTGGTTTAATATGAAACTAATGGAGAAATTAGACCTATCAAGGTCTTTAGATAGATTTTACAATCATGATTAAGGATTAAATCGTGACGTTTAGCTTCATGATTAGACACATTTTTAATTAGGCTTCAAAGTTATCATTTTATATTGCAAGACAAAATGTGATAATCATTAAGATTCATATAGTCATTAATCGGTCCAAAGAAAGATAATGATTATCATGGTGGTTGATTATCATGACAGTTGATTGTCAGCATAATAATAGTAATAAGTGTGGTGATGATTATTAGTTTTTTCATGTAATCAATTACTCAGTCCAAAGAAATGATAATTGTTTATGTGATCATTTATCGTCAACACTTAATTACTATTACAAGATATAAAGATAAATGATATCATCCAAAGATGATTCATTAAAGGAATTAAATATCTTGTTAGATAATATGAAAAGCCTTTAATCAAAATGATGTGCGAAGATAGTGAAATAAGTTATTTCTTTTGTTCGCTAAATTGAAAATAATATTGCTTAAAGTTGAATGGATAAGAAAAATGATATATGATCATAAATATTTTCGAAGTAAATAAATATGTTTTGATTCAGAATGAAATAAAGTGAGAAGCAATTGACAAATAAATGATCAAATCATTAAATTTATGAATCCATATTAAAAATTCAAGGGGCAACAATAAAGAAAATGTCAAATTGCTAAAATAATATTTATATATAAACATGTTTTTTGATTAAGAATAAGAAGATACATAATATATATTCTTATCAAAACACGTTTACATAAAAAAAGAAAGCAAAATGACCTGATTTATAAATAACAAGTATGCTATGGAGAAGTCTAAAGGCTGGTTTGATATTTAAGAAGTTAATTTTAAAATTTATTTATTATTATTGCAAAATAATAGATGATTCAAATGAAGGCATCAAGTTTATTTTGGAAAATTAAATTATTGAATCTATGTGGTATAAAGTATCATACTTTAAGAAAATGAAATGTTTTAATTTTATATGAAATATGTAAATTTCATGAGAAAATACAATATTTAAGTTATATCATATATGCAATATTTTTATTGAAAGGACGAAATATGAAAGTTTTTATATATATATCACAATCATATTTCTGTTTCTAATTAAGACAAGTGCTAAGTTTTACTTAATATTTTATAGAAATTTACGATTTAAAACAAGACAATTTCAATTTTCATTTAACTGCACCTCTAAGGTGAAGCTTCTCATTCAGTGCATATTTTCCAAAATTTATTAAAAAAAAATTGTGGGATAAAATTAACCATTAAGTTGTCAAATATATGATTAAGTTTTGATCAAACAAATTTTGTCAAACAAACAAACCAAAATAATGAAATATGAGTTCAACATAATGACAGATGTCATATAATACAAAATATCTATAGTCCATTTAATATGGATAATAGAAAATAATAAAAGTATTATTTTGACATCTAATAAAGATATGGATACATAATAGTATCATCATTAAAGTTAAGACTTTTGAAGAACAATAGATTTTAAATGAATTTGTGTCATTTATATTGTTGAATCATATTCGCAATAAAAAGAGAAATAATGATACAATTAAAGTCACAATTGAAATCTATGATAAAAAAATCTAAAATACTGCATCATAAAATAACATATATTTTTGAAAATATCTACTAAAGACAACTTATTAAACCCTAAAAATGATCTGAATGTAATACAAAGAAATTTAATGACTCGCAATATATAATTTGATCTTATGAAAATTGACTTCAAAATTAAATTTTCCAAACTTAATTGCTTGGCCAAAACCCGTCTAAACCTGTTTCAGTGAGCTCCCTGAAAGTTGAAACAGGTCCCAAGTATCAGCGACTCTATACTAGCCTAGGCGCAACTGACCATACAAGAATGAGCTTAGTGCCGTGGTGGTGCAGGAATTAAGGAATTAAGATTATGCACGGCTTAGTGCAATATGCACTATCCTTGAGCATTTAGCTATGGGTTCTTCTTTTCTTTCTCTCTTTCTTTCTTTCTTGCCTTCTTTCTTTCGTTCTTTCTTTCTTTTCTTTTCTTCAGAAATTTTCTTTCATTTCTTAGTTACTATTTCTATTCAGCAATGCAATTGCTTACCTGGGCTGGGTGAGCTAGTTTCACCATGTAACAACAGTTCCAGTATCAATGGTGATCCCGACCTAATGAGTTTAGGCCGAGAGGTTTAAACAAGAGATGAAGCAATAAAATTCCGATTTCGTAGAAAACCGACCTGTTTTTTTTTCTCAATATCCAGTTTTGTGTTTGCAATCTTTTTGAATAAAATTCCGATTTCTCCAACTTATATGTTTCTTTTTCCCTTTCCTGACATTTAAAAACGCGATATATATTTATAGTGCCATCTTTCAACGGTATCAGAATCAATTGGGGAGGAGTCCCAAGCACTAATCTAAAGCCAATCAGTTTTGTAATAATAAGGCATTTTTATGATCAAACACAACCCAAGCAGCAGATAGTTAACA
>CAXKVX010002655.1:0-23016 GCA_964058865.1 Eleocharis quinqueflora
GGTACGTATGACTATATATTATTTCCCAAAAGTAATGGAAACAGGAGGTATAGCTAGAATGATAATGATTTTTGAGCAAATTATTAGGGAGGGATCGAATTATTTAAAATTGGAGATTTGCACAGTTTGGAACTAGCATACATAAAAAATAATAATAGAATATTATATCAACTACGTACGTAGTCAATACTCAATAGCCATGGTCTTCTGAAGAAAATGGTTCACCAATCACCATTCAGCGAACCATCTTTGTACCGCAAAAAAAAGAAAAGCAAAACAATTTAAATAATCTTAGGACAAACAGGTAGGTAGCTAAGCTAATTCTTTATATATGTTTGGATGCCTTGTTTCATTGTTCCAAGGCTCCAAGCTTAAAACTTTATCACAAGTTTCAAGTTTCAACCCTCGACGACGATGGTCGATGCGTACTACTTTCCAACTCATTTTTTTATTTCCTTTTTGTCCTAAAATTGGTCTGTCATAACTCATAAGCTCTGTTTTTATCCATGTATTCACTTCTTATTTACATTCTTTGAACAATAAAATAAAATAATTAAATTCTGATGGTCAAAATTCTAGCCAATGGTAATGGTTATATATACGTTCTGGCACTAAACATTTCTCACATTAGAATTAGCAATGCAGTAAACAATTAATTAATTTCCTTGTCCGTAATGATAATGTCTAAGTGTCTCATTAAAATCGAGCTATACCTTTTACTCAAATTTAAAGTTCTGGTTATCCATTTCTTTTCTTTTCTCTAAACTATGGACATTCCGCTATACCTTTTACTCAAATTTAAAGTTTCTCATTAATATCGATCGTGCATACTATTAAAATCTACAAAAACTTCTGAGCCCTTAGACAAACAATTTTACTGAAGGAAACGATAAATAATGATCCTAAAAAAAGAATACCAAGCGTTCAAGGGTACTGCAACCATTATTTCTTCCACCAAAAAATTTACATGTTCAAGTCAAAACTAAAATGATTGGCCTGGCGTAAAATTGTTCAGCCGATACCAGCATCGATTTCATCATTGATACGCACTGGACGTGTCCAGTTGAATTTCAATGAAAAATTGTTCTACTTATGATGCGTGTTGTTTTGATTATTATGCATGTTTTTTTATTATAGTGCACATAATAGCATGCATAAGAATTCAAATAATCTACATAATAAATTAATTAATTTGAATTGTGCATGTTAATTGTATTATTATGCATTTGAAAGTATTTATAACTAGTTATGCATGTTAATTATATTAGATAAATGTGTGATTATGCATGTTATTTATATTATTTTGCATGTTAATTACATGTAAAATAAAAAAGAATATTCACAATAATCAAAATAACATGCATCATAATCAGAATAATTTTATAAATGAATGCAACTGGATTCGTCCTATCCGCATAGATGAGCGTATTGACATTTGTATTCAGTCGAGCGTTCAATCAATTATATGAATAATAACAAAAATAACAGGCATAACAAAAAAAACAACATGCAAACTGAACTCAACTGAACCCGTTATATTGAGATCGATGAAAGTATCTATTACATGATCGGTATATCAGCTTCCATATATAATATATAATAGTTCACACGATACAATCGAAGAAGAATGTCAGATCCAATTAATCGTTTCTAGCTGCTTTCTAGACTCAGAATTAATATTACTTGCCTTGTCAAGGAAAAAATAGATATATATATTTTTTTTTCTCAAGAAACGTGACGCAGAGTCAGTTGTTTCTTATCAACAAGGATAACAAATCCTTTATAAAAATTAGAACAATTTGACACTCATAAATTAATTTTGTCGCAAATTAAAGTCGTGAAATGAGATCACCTCTGCTACCGGAATCAGCACCAGAACAAGAGCAAGGATGATGAGGAAGAAAAGAAGCAAAACTTGCGCGTGCCTTTCTTCTTGTTGTAGTTCGTCTGATAGAGTAGATTCAGATAGATCGGATCTGCTAGGCCATGGCGAGATTGCTAAACACTCCATTCTTTCTTCTTCATATTCTTCATGTTCAACGACGTTATTAGCACCACTTCAAAAATTAAGAAGCTTCTTCACAAAACAAATATCTGTAAGACAATTAATATATATATATATATTACTTTATGAATTAAAACATTTTTTAAAGGTCAGTTGGCTATATCCAACTAATACTTCCATTAGTCGAATAATATTTTACTGAAAGTACAGTAAATCACATGCCTTGAACAGCCATCTAGCTACCTTGCAATTTGTAACCACAACTTTTTTTCTTAATTGTAATGATTTTTTAAATTTGAAACTATTTTCTGATTAAATTGCACACAGAGAATTTTTGCTTCAGCAAGTTAGAACAGGGTGGTGCACACAAAAAACATTAAAATTTTGATTCTAATAGCCTTAATTAATTAATTTGATATATATGCAGTTCTCAAGCAGAAAGTTCCACAAAAATTTCATCATCATGTCCAGGTGCCAGGCCCAACGGCAAGGCCCAGTTCACGTTGAAGTCGCACCAAGCCAGATTGTCAGAGCTCGGAGCAGCCGAGTTGGGTCCAGCAGCCGGGGCTCAGGAAATGAATCCAACAGATCTGATGATCTGAGAAATGAACTGGTTAGAACAGGTCCCCGGAGGCGTGTTTATCAGCCTGACCTCAACCGAATTCGAAGCAGACATGTGGGACCGCTCCAAGGCCTCTTCATAGTCATCTCATCAATAGTGGTAATGATGTTCTACGGTCGTGCCAATGCAGTCCATTATGCTTGTTTGTGTCTGTCTTTGTACTTCACAAAATCTGCTCAGCAAGTTACTGGAACATCAAGCTGAATTGCATCAGTAATGCTGTTGTTTTTTTCCAGAAAAGTAATGCTGTTGTTTTTTTATTGTGCTTCCGAGCAATGCAATTTGCTTGCTTAAATAAAATCATTTGTTCTGTCTAAGCCGAGAAAAGCAAATGAATTTAATTTCATTTGTTATTCTTTGAAATTTGGCACTGCAACTTTATATTACAAATAGTAATATTTTCTTTATTTCTGTCGACTGCCCCTACAGCATATCGAGCTGGATGCAATAGAGGACATCAGAGATATTTTCTTTACTTTCTTATCCCTGAATTGTAAATAGTAGGAACATGATTACTCGAATAATTTTTTTTTCTTTGGCCTCTGTAATAAAATATTCAAACAGAAGTCATGAGATTGTGGTTCAAATTTCTCTGTGGTATCCACTGATGATCAAGTGTCAGTTCTCAGTCAAAGAGTGAAGGCAAAAATGCTCTAAGATCCATTTATTTGGAAATTGTTAAAAAAATCTAAAATAGGTAAGCTATATATGTTTCTATAGTAGAGAATGTACACGAATACTTATAAATATCATCACCATATATACATAATACACTTAAGAAAATACAAGAAACTCTAGATATCAGAATCGCACCAGAAGCAAGAGAACTGTAACAACACTAAGACCACAGGCCCAACTCAGCCCAACTCAGCCCAACTCAGCCCAATTAAAACTGATAAGCCCACGAGTACTTAGGTAGGATTTGATTGTGAACTTGTGGTAACTTCTCGTAATTGCGTAATTGTTTGTCCTCCTTTGCGTACGTAGTTTGGCTGTGATTATTTGATTTTTTCTTCCCTTACCTATCAAAAGAGTTCCTACTTCAAATTTCAGTACTTGACAAAATGGAAGAAAAATAGGCGTGTTTGATTTTGCAATCACTCTTTGAAAAGCTGGTACGGTGTCCGATACTCAGATATTTCAGAGCATCAGCTCGTGTGTTTTAAAATAGTGAATTGCGTATATTTTTTATGGAAATAAAATGTATTTTTGTACTTGATATTTTGAAACCGACACTTCTGAGAAGCGTAATAGTTCTACATTCTGCCCCAATTCTCATTCTTATCGAACACGTTCCATGTGACTATACCATTAGAAATTCCCACATTAATCTCAAGCTAAATTATATATAACGAAGGCGTTCCCTCTAAGCTCTCTCCAGTGTTGAGCTATATTGCACGAATGCGGATGCGGGTATCTATCCGATATGATACGAGTGCGGCGATTCGACGATTTAAAAAATTCTTAGATACAAATGCCACTATATATATTGAACTTTTAAGTAAAACAAAAGTAATTTAATACATTGAAAGACAATATATAAGTGAATGAATACAACACAAATTATTGTTATACGCAACAGATAATATGACACAATAGTAATGTGTCTTTTGATGTGAAGTGGCTTCAACTTTACGACAGCATGAGTAAGCAACAAATAAAAAATGCACTATGATTGCCACGTCATTATCGGACGCAAATCGTATCGAATACAGGTGCAACAAGTATTTGATACTGAAGCGGTGAGACATTTGAAGTATCCGACAAACATAAGTGTTGAGTGAGCAAAGATCACACGCTAAAACTAAGAACTTTTGAATATTTATGTAGTAAATTCTTCGAGATTTTCCTTTTTTCACATATTTTTAATACAAAGCAATTATGTACAATATTAGAGTAAAAGATATGGTGCTGCACCAAGACATTCGTGCTCTTAACTCAATAACATTCTTAATTATCTTTAGTTTTTGATTCATGATGCTTAACAAATTTTTTATATCAAAATCTTGTAGGAAACAAAAGGTGTCTATTTTTAGAGTTTTTTAAATATATATTTTAAATTTTGGAAAGCGACTATTTTTTATGTATTAACATTGATTATTATATTATTATATTAAATCGGCTTTAAAAATTGAAAACATGTACTTGTAAAAGATCTTAAAATAGAAATTTTTTATTTCTTGCAAGATTTTGATATGTTTTTTTAAGCATGATAAATCAAAATTAAAAGAGAACTAAGAATGTTTTTGAGTTAAAGCCATGAGATGCCCTTATGCTTCGACCCTCTAGAAACACCGCAACTTTACTTGCATTATTGTTTTAAAAATTATATTTTAATTGATCCACACAAAATATATGTGATATTCGTGAATGTTTCCTTCAAACTTGAAAGGCAAAATAAATGAATATTTGTTTTTAAATAATCACAAGATCACTGCAGATGTTTTGTAAAATCAATTTAAAAAAAAACCTCTTGTACTCCATAATATAAACCTCATACCAGATTATTGTTTTACCAAAACGTATTAGGGTCAAAAAGATTCCATCAGATATTTGGAAGAAAGTAACAGTCGACATGCACTTAGATCAAGTAAATACAATTCGGGATGTTTATTCCAGAATAGGTAAGCAATAAGCATTCATGTAAGCTCCAGGAACAAGTACTACAAACAATTGCATTTTCTTTAAACAAGAGGCACCTTAAATCCATTGCTATGGTCAGATACCAGTTTAATCATCTATAATACAAACAACATTGAAACCAGAAGAGCCCCGAATATCACCCAAGGAAATAAGATTAAGCATCTATCAGCTATCCTTCGGAAACCTAGTTATACAAAACAATCAAACAGCAACAGCCTCTTCGGCACCCCTGTTGTTGTCGCCACCCCGACGAATGTCATCTGATGGCTTGACGGCCTCGGTGACGAGGGAAGCTGGACGTTGTTCGATGATCTCGTCAATGAGGCCAAATTCTTTGGCCTCTTCTGGGGACATGAATAAATCCCTCTCCATGCTATTTTCAATTTTATCCAGCAGCTGTCCAGTGTGTTTTTGGTAGATCTTGTTAAGTCTGGACCTCACCTGCCATGGTTTCAAAGATTTAGGTTATTATTCAAACATAAAATAAATTGGGTGTGTGATCCAACAAATTAAAACTATGAGTGTCAATTAGAGTTGAGGCTGTGATTCAAGAGGAAGGTTATAGCACCACAAGTTTTGGGTACCTCAATTTGCCACAACTCTCCAAATCAGTTTCAATGAAAGACAATGTTCAATTCTTATTACAAAAGCCATCTATTGGATTCCTAATGCTGTATTCCTAATTTTACCAACCTTCTATCTCTTAACTATTTTCGGAAATTTTCCTCTTTGAATAAGGGCAATTTTACCATAAATGTTATGAACATCTATAAGTAAAGGAACTAATTACAGCAATATAACTTTGTGATTGATCAACCAGTACGGATCTCAATTGGATATCTGTATCTCGGACTCTTAAATTAGATTAGGGCTCAGTATAGCACCTCTCTCTTGTATATTGACAAAAACACATGAAAAGGAAGTACTGAGTGCAGGTCAATTAAACTGAATATCAGAGAAAATCAACGAGCCTTTAAGATCTCCTGAGCTTGAATGGCGATGTCTGAAGCCTGCCCCTGGGCCCCACCAGATGGTTGGTGAATCATAACCCTAGCATTAGGCAAACACCGCCTCTCGCCTGGTGCACCGGCCGCAAGCAACAGGGATCCCATGGAAGCCGCCTGGCCGAGGCAGAGAGTAGTAACCGGAGCTCTAACCAGCTGCATCGCATCATAGATAGCCAATCCAGCGGTCACGACGCCACCTGGCGAGTTAATGTACATGTAGATGGGCTTCGTGGGGTTCTCCGACTCCAAAAATAGAAGCTGTGCTACCACAACTGCGGAAGTGCTGTCGTCGATGGGGCCGTTAATGCAGACGATGCGCTCTTTCAAGAGGCGCGAGAAGATGTCGTAAGATCGCTCGCCTCTGTTGGTTTGTTCGACGACCATGGGAATTAGCATGGAGGAGATGGAGCATCGCGCGTGGTGGGATGATCTTTTGGCGGTGGATTTGGGGAAAGAGAGGGAGAGGGAGGGTGGGGAGGAGAGGAGGAAAGGCGATTTGCGCGAGGAGGCGGCGGCGATTGGAGAGGCGGAGGGGGCTAGGTTGGTGAAGGTGGTCGCCATAGATGCTGAGTAAGTTCTGAGCTTGATAATCGGCCGCTTCACGCTTGGGTCTGAATCTGATCGAGAGAACTGAGAAGGGAAAACTTTGAACTGTTTAAAGAGGGGGGGGGGAGGAGGATAAGGCTGTCTCGTTGTCTCGTGTTAACTTGATTTACCAGTTGGGGAAACTGGATATTTTAATTTTAATGGGTTTGGATCCTTTTGGGATTGAGATAATTTGCGTGTAAGACCTTCCTTTTAATCATAATTTCCTTTGCCTGAATGGCTTTTACAGTTTTACTGGGTGATATTTCTTAATCGGTTATTAATAGAGCCGGTCCACTATTTAATGTGACGAACAACTCAATATGTTCTACAGTTGCAGATGTAGTGGTCCACTTTCCACTGTTTCCAGGAAGGAACGTACTGGTCGGTGCAGGACCCCACGTTTGAAGTGCGTCTTGCTCCGCAGCCTCACGTGAGTGCGAGAAGCGACTCTCTGCTCAATTCATGCTTCAACACAAACCTTCACAATGGCTCGACGGATGATGCCAGTCACTGTTGCAGTAGCTATGCATCTATATTTGGAAATTCACATCTCCTGAAATGGCCAGCAGCAGTGGATTTTTTCTGCATTCTCATCGCTCCTACAGCATCGAGTGCTACTCGCACAGTATTTTTGCTACAGTAACAACGAATTTACAGCGTAACAGTGCTGCCCCTAAACATTTCCTGACCCCGTATTATTTCGAAGGATACGAATTCTATATTTGGAAGGTGGTCGGTGGTCCCCAACAAATTCATAAATCCTTACATAAACTCTCCAGTTGGCGGAATCGTATCTGCTGCTTTTATTGGGCAAGAGCAGGACCCTGCTCTTCTGATCTGGACCATTAAAATTTCAGATAAAAAACTTATAAAATATACAGCCTCCTGATTGTCATATGTGGACGGTTCGATCAAAATTGGACGGTCAAGATCGAAAAGAGCAGGACCCTACTTTTATCAAAAAGAGCAGTAGATACGAATCCCCAGTTGGCATTGTGTCCTCTGGGATTCCGATTTATGATATAATGCAATATTTGAGGCCACCAGTTCGCTCACTTTCTCTGGGGCTAGCACCATCAATGGGTCGCTTTTGTATTAGAATAGTTGTTATTGATATAATTAGAATCGGATAGAATTAGTCAGTAAATTTGTTACTTAATAGCATATAATATTATTAGTTGTTAGTATCTAGATTCAATGATTACAATAAAAGTTATATGTATGTCTATATAAATTTTTTTTAGAATCAATCTAATACAATTCTATTTTCTTCAAATTACTATTTCTCTCTACATGATATCAAAGTCAAAATGATACTGGAATAAGACTTGCGTCTTTTCAGAAACTATGCTCCTATTCTCCTTCTATTATAGTCTATACTAGAATAAACATCTCTACTCTACTCTATTCATCTTTATTCAAAGAATTATCCTTTATTCCACTTTATCCATTGACACTCTCTCTTCTCTCCCTCACTAGCCTTCTCTTTCTTATTTCTGTTAGACAACAAAAATAAACCAAAACCCTAGATCTTGTCTTCTACTAGCATTCTCAGGCCATCGGCGATGACCTCCCGTTGGATCCTCCCTTCCCTCCTCTGTCACTCCTCCTATGCCTTATTCGCTTGTTGCGCTGCTCCCTCGATCATGCCTCGCCTCGACAATATCAGCTCCACAAACCACCACCTCGACTCGATGGATCCAACAAGCGACCTCCCAAAAAACCAAGGTCTGATCCAAGAACTCACCCATGGAAGTTACATCTCTAATGGCGTCGCTAGATGTAACCTCCCCTTCTCCGCCTCCGATGAAGGAATCCGACCTGACCACTAGCCATGGAACCCCCCAATCCTTCGACAAGGTCGCTTACATCTATGATGGACTCAGGAAGGAGTTGCTTAGAGGTGAAGTATGGTCTGGTGGAACTACATCATTACCAGTCCCGTGATTCACACTTAATTTTGGCTTACATTGACCTTAATCTTCAAACTCTAACGGTTGCAAGGATGTTGACTCCATCTGGTTCGATGGGTCAAACATGTTATTTTATACAAGGGCCTAAAAAAGCTAAAAACAATTCTGAAGGCGTTTAACAATTTCGAGTATAACTTTGCACCTTAATCACCTAGCTAAGTCAAGCAAGCAAGTAATAAAATAATTTCAACAAATCAAGCAAGTATGCAAAAGTAGAGTGAAATAGAGAGTAAGAGCAAGAGAGCAAGAGAACACGCTACGTGACGTGGTTCGGCCTACAATCAAACTAGGCCTACTCCACAGGACCCCCGGATAAAAAGTACCTTCCGTGACCGATTTCACTAAAACCAATATTTTACAATAAGAGAGCATATCTTAAAGGTTTCAATCATTTGCAAGGGGCTACATTGCTCTACAAATGCCTAATGATCTTGATTGACAACACAATCCAAGATAATGATGAACTACTTGACAATACAACATAGTTTACCAAACTAAAATAATCTCAAAATGTTCTCACAAATAGACAATAAGAGAATTAACTATCCTAAACACTCTCAAGGTGTGGATGCTGAAGGAGAAGACTTTTGTGCTCTTTATGGTGCTCAATTGAGTGCTTGAAAACTTGGGAGGGCTTTCTTGGTGATGTTGGTTCGTATGTCCCAAGTATATATATAGGTTGAGCACTTTTTGGAGTCTTGAAATCTTGACCAGGGTTGCTGGTTACAGAAACTTGCAACATGTTACATAATCTATTGTGATAGGTTGGCACCTTTCTGTCTCTTCTCCTCTTCAACTCATTGTGACAGATTGTGAACCGTTATGACGGGTGAGGGCCCCGTTGTGACAGGTTCTCTTGTGTTATGGTAATGCAAGGCTCTGTCTTGCTCTGTTTTACTTGCACTTGATGTCTTCATGATCATCTTGACTTGTACATGCAACATGAAACCTTGGCATCATCAAATTGTACCTATATAAATATGCATCTCACCAAAACTCAATTGTGCAATGTTAGTACTGATTTGCTTTGCAAATTGTCAAACCAAAGAAGAGTTTAATCTAAAAAACACATTGGGATGATACTGTTTCAAACAATCCCAGTGTCACAGCACATTCTGTCGAAGCTCAACTCAAGCAAGAGCTAGCAGCAGTTTTCAACAAAATTCAAGACAAACAAACTTGCACAATTGGTCTATATGGGCTCTACAGGATTACTAAACTATATCCCCATGTTGATATCTTTGCTATAATGCAAGCGAAGCTTTTAGAACCTACATCACAGATGGTCTATAGCCCAGATGAAGAAAAATGTGGTTGCAGGGAGATTAACATATGTGGTTCCTTTGCTGATCCTTCCTCTGTGACGACATGATTTGGAATAGGTACAAGAACAAGTGAGGCAACAAAGTTATGTGCAAGAGCTGTATTTAATGGTTTCTGGTGTTTTGGTTGTTGTAGTGGTTGGGGCTAGGTTTTTGCTTGTTGCATTAATTTAACGAAACCAATTTTTCTTGCGTTGGTTGTTCTATTTTACTGAACGATCAGAACGATTTTAACCGTTCAAGTTTTTTACTCGTGGAGTTCTATTTTCCAGCCCCTGTTTTTACAATTTTAACATTTTAAGGAGCTAAACATTTAGAAATATAAACGTCCAGAAATACAAATTATATAAATATAACACTGATAACATTAAAGCAAAGTACAACTAAGCTTTAGACACAACCAAAGCTACAATCTGCAACATTAGTAGACATACAACCAAAGTTCTAAAAAAACATCAAAATGCCTTGAAATATTACAAAATACCCAAAAGAAATTAAAGAACATGAGTCCCTAATCTCAATTGTCAATCCAGATCTCATCTCTTTTCTAAGATTTACCTATCTCAATCAGATGGCTAAATATGAAAAAATTGAAAACATTTAAACACATCTATCGTCAATGAAAGTCATCGTTGAGATCTGAAGAGCCAAAGAGATTATTTACTCCGGGTTTTAGTATTCCACAAGGCAACAAACACAAATTATATAAATACTTAAAGAGTAGTACTGACATTGTTACTCGTACACAACAAATCCACTGCCACAAACACCATCTTGTGCCATTTCATCATTGGGCCATAACGGTTCCCCAATTTTTGAACCTGCTTCTGTACATTCAGATACAAATACAATGGCATTAGTCAACTATACAATAATACAAAGGTCAAAGTTGAAGACAAATGAAATGAAAGATGAAACATAAGAGAAAGAAAGTATGTTTCAGTATCGGCAACCCCTGCACGTAACTAATCTTGAGTACAAACCAGAGCCTCAACAATTTGATGACTTAGAGAAATCCTAACTGGACTTAGGGTTCTCCTACTGATGCTGAAAGTTGATTCAGATGCAACTGTCGAAATTGGGACAACAAGGATGTCCCTCGTCAGGCGATAAAGGACGGGATATTTTGGTGCCTTCAACTTCCACCATCCAAGGACATCAAACTCATCATCTAGGCTTGCTGCATCAAGAGCATCAACAAGGTAGTCTTATAGCTCTGATCTGATGGGTTCAGAATCTTCTTAACACGCATGATCTTAACACATATGAAGTCCTTCAAACCAGCTCTGGTATCACTATCCAGAGCTGGTGCAATAGGTGGTTGCCTGCCAATAGATATAGCATAAGAGTTGTTAGTTTATTTTTAGCAAGGTAGTTAAATGATTAGCACAAAAGTCAGTACTTTGATGGCCATGATGAGCTTGGACCTTGGTTATGTACTTGCCTTGAGTGTGCTTCACAATATTCATTGAACAAGGTACTCATACAAGTCTTCAAACTCTCAATAAACCCTGCACACTCCTCTGAATAACAAGCACAAGTTCAAGCATAACAAGCATAGTTGAAGCATAACAAGCACAGTTCGAGCATAACAAGCACAAGCACAAGCACAGTTCCAGTATTGTTAACCTCATTTAACTGACATAAACAAGCACAGTTCTAGCACAGTTCAAGCATAACAAGCACAAGCACAGTTCTAGCAAAGTTAACCTCACTTAACTGGCATAAACAAGCACAGTTCCAACACAGTTCAAGCATAACAAGCACAAGCATAGTTTCAGCAAGGTTAACCTCACTTAACTTGCATAAAGAAGCACAGTTCCAACACAGTTCAAGCATAACAAGCACAGTTGAAGCATAACAAGCACAAGCACAATTCCAGCAAGGTTAACTTCACTTAACTGGCATAAACAAGCATAGTTCCAGCACAGTTGAAGCATAACAAGCACAGTTGAAGCATAACAAGCACAAAGCACAGTTCCAGCAAGGTTAACCTTACTTAACTGGCATAAACAAGCACAGTTCAAGCACAATTGAAGCATAACAATCATAGTTCAAGCACAAGCACAAGCACAATTCACAAATCAAGTAGTGTACAGTTCAAGTTAACAAGCACAAACACAATTCACAGATCAAGCAGTGTACAGTTCAAGTTAACAAGCACAAGCACAGTTCATAGATCAAGCTCACTCATCATCAGACAAATCTGGTTCAGAGACCTGAGTTTCCCTTTTTGAACCAGTCATCATGCCAGAATCAAATACAAGATCTGTGTGCTGCATGCAAGACAAAATAAAAAAATAGCTAACAGTTAAATAGGGCAACATACAATGAAAATACAAGAAAAGAAAAAATAAACAAGAAGAAAATATACCTGGAATGAGGTCAAACAGATTGACCACTTCCTGATTCCTCCATCTCTTTTCTTTCTTTTTTATTGTCTCTCTTTTGTCTTTCTTCTCCTCTCTTACTCTCTGATTTTCTCTTTCTCTACAGCTGAAATGAACCTCTGTACCAATATATAACTATATAAGCAAGGAATACCACGAATCATGATTACCTGGTGCCTGGAAAAATGATCTGTCACCGATCTCACAATTTAGATTGTACTAGAAATTTCGTTAGGGACTTAGGGTCTTTGTCTCTTAGAGAGCATAGCATCGTTCAGATCGTACTGAAAATTTGGTTAAGACCGAAAAACTAGGCACCAACAACATAATAGGAAATCAGGACAAAATCTAGGGTTTACAGCGAGCAATGATGGATTCAAGGATTGCTGACTGCAACGATTGCACAAGAGAGTTCTCAGATAGCATGCGAGAGAGAGCTCGAGTTTTGAGTGTGCATAGAGAAAGATGATCAAGAGTGGCGAGAGAGAGGATCAAGAGCGGCGAAATGATAGATGGAGAAGATAGGGTTTGCTTTTGTCGACAAATCCTGGAAATATCCGTCATTCCATCTCTGCAATAAGGAAAATAGTAGCCTCCTACAATTGTGCACGAAACAACGATTTAAACGATCACGAAATTGACTCCTGGCGTATTTCGTTCCATCATATGGACGAAATTTTATTTTGTTGAACCGAGTGTTCCGTTCCAAACGAAACCACCTTTTTTTTTCATTTGTGACCGTTCGATCTCGGACGAAAAAAAACAATCGAACGATCAATCTCTGTTGTGTTTGCACCTCTATGTGTAGTACTATTGTAATCAAAACAGTAATTATCCCACTCAAAATTGCTAAGCCCAAAATTAGATCGCTAAGCCCATCAGATGAAGAATTGCACATTTACAAAATTGCTAAGCCCATCTCTTTTTCCGTCTGCTTCCTCTCTACTGCATAATCGCAGATTCGTTGGGAGTTGTATATGACAGTGTACTGGACTTAAGATCCCGAAAATTTTGGAATGCAGATTGAGATTGTTGATCAATTTTGGTTTATGAGATAGAGGTTCGACATACTAAATCCTGCCAATCCAGCTTTCCATTTTCCTGAAACTTGGCAGTAAACGGACATAAACAAGATATATGGAATGCATGCACATAATATGTTGGTCTGTTTGTATCAAACATTACTAGACTACTTCAAGTTTGAAAAGAAATGTTACTGTTAATATGTTGTTCTCATTTGACATTGATTGATTTTGGTTCTAGTGTTGAATTTTTTTTTTAATATATAGTGCTGACATTAGAGAGATAATTGGTCTGCTGTTAAAATAGTTCTGTTGCTTTCTTAAATTAAACTTCTGCATTTAAGAACTCGTGTAGACCTTGAATACAGTATACAGAGGGTGGATACTGATACATTTAGGAGGTATGAAGTCATGCATGTGTAATGTGTTCAGCTAGCGTTCTGTAAGTTTTGGAAGAAGAATATTGTATTTTCTGTATATTCATCTGATCAACCTTACATATTGATATATACTAAAACAAAATAGCAAAATCAGGAAAGTAATAATACTAATATTCACACAGCTAAGCCCTAAATCTAACAACTAATAAACAGCTAAACTTTCTGTCTTTAACACTCCTCCTCAAGTTGGAGCGTATATGTCTAACATGCCCAACTTGTTACATATAGTACTAATTGGGGCATTTCGAAGAGGCTTGGTTAGAATGTCTGCGAGCTAGAGATCTGTCCTAACATGAGTGAGTTGAATACATGGAAGATGAGAGGATGTTCCTATGACAAGATCTCGAATCAGATGACAATCCACCTCGATGTGCTTAGTTCTCTCATGGAAGACCTGATTCTTAGCGATATTCATGGCGGCTTGATTATCACAGTGTAGCCTCATCAAATCATCACAATGAACCCCTAACTCGCTAAGTAGCTTCGTCCAAATTAGCTCACAGGATGTGTTCGCCATTGCACGATATTCTAACTCTACACTGGATCGAGATACAACTGTCTGCTTCTTACTCTTCAAGGATATAAGGTTACCACCAAAGAAGACACAATATCCAGTAGTAGACCTTCGACAAGTAGGACAACCTGCCTAATCGGCATCAGTGAACGCCGTGATCCTACTATGCCCCTGGTCAGAATATACAAGTCCTTTACCTGGAGATCCCTTGAGGTATCTAAGGATTCGAATGGCGGCATCCCAGTGTGTAGTGTGTGGGGTAGACATGAATTGGCTTACTACACTCACTGGATAAGCTATATCAGGTCGAGTGACTGTTAGATAGTTTAGCTTCCCAACCAATCTCTGATATCTCTCAGGATCATGCAGGGGTGCTCCAACAGCAAGCATGAGCTTGGTCTCTGGGACCATCGGTGAGTCAACTGGTTTGCATCCATGTAACTCGCATTCTGAAAGAACATACTTTCTTTGACAAATGAGAATCTTACCATGAGATCATGATACCTCTATGCCAAGGAAATATTTGAGTTTACCAAGATCTGTAATCTGAAATTGCTCGCCCAAAAACTTCTTTAATGCTGAGAACCCCTCAACATCATCAGCGGTGATAATCAAATCATCGACATATGCGACTAGGATAATGGTTTTCTCTTTTAAGTGTCGATAAAAGACTGAGTGGTCATTAGCACTTCTGGTCATGCCAAACTGACAAAGTGCTTGGGAGAGACGCCCAAACCAAGCTCGGGGAGATTTTTTCAAACCGTATAGAGACTTCCAAAAACGACAGACTTTGGAAGCCTCCTCCTGAACAACAAATTCAGGTGGCTGAGTCATGTAAACCTCATCCTCAAGAATGCCATTGAGAAATGCATTCTTGACGTCTAATTGGTGAAGCGGCCAGTGACGAACATCAGCTAGAGACATGCAGATGCGAACAGATGCCATCTTAGCAACGGGAGAAAACGTTTCATCGTAATCAATACCATAGGCCTGAGAGTACCCTTTAGCAACTAAGCGAGTTTTGATTCGGTGCAGTGACCCATCAGGATGAACTTTGACCATGAAGACCCACTTGCAGCCAACAACCTTTTTGCTAGAAGGGAGAGGACAAAGATCCCATGTTTCATTTTTCAAAAGAGCTGACATTTCCTAGGAACATAGTAACTGTCAAGACTAGTCGTAAAGGCACGATGATCTGTGGATAGAGCTGCATAGGAACAGAAGCGATCGAGGGGATATCTGGTACTGGGACAGTTACATGAGGTTTTACGAAGGGCTATAGGAAGGTCAAGGTCGGAGATTTGTGGTGGTGAGATTGGAGAAGGAATTTGTGGACTAGGTGTGGTAGGGTCAGGCGATTGGGCAGGAAGTGGTGGTGATTCAGTGGTTGGGTCAGGTTCACCGAGAGATGCACAAGTCAAATGGTCCTGCATAGTCTGGACAGAGTTAGTATTAACAGGGAGATGCTTACCCCTTCGAGTATATACCTGAGTAATAGGAGGCACGAGAGGTGTTGGTGGCTCGCCATTCTCGAGGATTGAAGAAGAGTCGATGTGAACCTTAGGATATTTCAGAATAGTCATGATAGATGGAGAATTACTAGAGGTAGATAATGGACTAGATTCAGAATTTAAGAAAAACGATACATACTCCATAAAAATAACATCAGAGGAAACAAAATATCTTCTAATAGTGGGGCTATAACATCGATAACCTTTTTGAGTTCCAGAATAGCCTACAAAAATACATCGGAGGGACTTAGGATCAAGTTTCGTGCGACCCGATCGATTATCATACACATAACAGACGCAACCAAAGGTCTTGGGTGAAACCGGGAATAAAGTTGCAGATGGAAATATGACATTATAAGGTATTGCACCATCAAGGACAGATGATGGCATCTGATTTATCAGATAACATGTAGTTAAAATCGCATCAGCCCAGAAACGATGAGGGACATGTCCATGTATCATTATAGTACGAGCCACCTCAAGTATGTGTCTATTCTTTCTTTTTGCCACTCCATTTTGTTGAGGTGTATAAGCACATGATGATTCATGGATGATACCATTATCAGTCATATATTCACAAATTCATTTGTAAAATATTCTTTGGCATTGTCACTACGAAAAGTTTTAACAATGATGTTGAACTGGGAGTTTTCACAAAAGAGCAAAAAACTGAAAATTTTGCAAAAATTTCTTGTCTAGATTTAATAACAAAAAGCCAAGTTACACTAGAGAAATCATCCACAAAAGTAACAAAATATCGAAAATCTGATATAGATGTAATTGGACAAGGATCTCATACATCACAATGCACTAAATCAAAGATACCATTAGACCGACTAATGACTCTAGGTGGATGGGAAGCACAAACATGCTTTTCCTGGATACAAGACACAAACTAACTCTGAAATAGACTGAAATTCACGACGTATCTTCTTCAATACCTGGAGAGATGGATGCCCCAACTGATAATGAACCTCCTTAGCACTACTAGTACTCAGGTATGCCACTCGCTGAGGTGAGCTCTCCATGCAATACAGGCCTTTGTCCTTATATGCAGTGCCAATCAACCTGTTCATCCCCAGTTCCTGAAAGATGCGTTTAGTTGGGGTAAAGGTAACAGAGCAATATAACTGTTCTGTTATTTTGCTTACAGACATAAGGTTTTCAGGAAAAGAAGGAACATATAAGACAAATGATAAGGGCATGTTTTGGGAAATCTGGATGGATCCAATTCCTTCTATATTATAGGTAGAGCCATTGGCTATTTGGACAGGTGGTTGTGAGGTAGTGCCAAGTCCTGACAGTATACTTTTGTTACCAGTCATGTGGTCAGTAGCACTTGAATCAACAATCCATGATGATTTTGATGCTTTAAAACAGTTGGAAGTCATACCTGGGTGGGCTAAAGTAGCCCTTGGAGTTTGTGGCTGAGAGGTCATGTTGGCACGAGAGAAGCCCAACTGCTCAAGTCGCTGAACAAGTGTAATAACTTCTTCTGAACTGGTGCGATCGTTGGGTGATTGATCGACAGTGACCACCTCAGCACGAGGAGGATGTGGTGAACCTTTTGGGCGCTTTGGGCAGTTCCACTTCATATGACCCCACTCTTTGCAATAGCGACACTGCACATTCTTATTACTACTAGAATTAGAAGTACCCTCATATTCTTTTCCTCCTTTCACAAATGACTGATTTGTGCTCTTACCTTTGTAAGAGTTGGCCACTAATGCTGAGTTGTCAGTAATAGGAGATGAACCAATCCCATCAAATAGAAACATCTCTCGCAGGAGATGATAGGTAGCAGATAATGACGATATAGTCGTCTGACCAAGAAGGATCGGTCGTGCTGAGGAATATCTGGATGACATACCTCCAATAAATGTGAGTGTATTCAGCTGCTCCCATACTGTGGCTGAATTCGCACAGAATGGAAATAAATCACTCATCTCATCAGATAATTTCTTGAATTTGGTAAAGTACTCGGTCAGAGTTGCATCACCTTGTTCACACCTTGCATGTGCCTAAGAAACTCACCTTGCATGTGCCTAAGAAACTGCATAAGCGTGTGCCATGCTGGTTTTTTTAGAATATGTGGATTTCAGGTGATCCCACATTTTCTTAGTGGTCTTAAAAGTGTGTGCAGTTGATAAAATATCAGGCTCCATTGCATTCCACAGAATCATGCGGATAGAGCTATCCTCAGTTTTCCAATCATCATTAGCTTGTGGTTCTTCTGTCAGATATTTTCTCTTTCGAAGAGAATCTAATCCAGTCTCAACAAACGTAGACCATTGTTTCCAGTTAGAACTAGAGAGGTTAACATGAATTTTCAGATGTTGGGTGGAATCAGTTGTGAAATCAGAACAACAGATTCATTGCTCTTCTCCATTTAAAAATTAGACTTAAGAGACTTCAGTTCAGATTTTAAGTTTTCAGAAGGACTAAATCACAAACTGTACCACAGGAAGAAAAAACAAAAGTGCAAGGACTAAATTGAAAAATCCCACACTGATCTCTTTCGTGAGAGAGGAGCATGAGACAGATGCGATCTCGCTTTGTGGAGACAGGCGGAGAGATTGAGGTGGCGGTGGAGCACAGCGGTGCAAAGACTGGAGCGACGCAGCAGAGTGTGCGGCGACGGTGGAGCACAGTGGTGAGATGGGACCGACCGAGCTGATCTCCTCCTGTCAGTTCGTGGAGACATAGACGAAGAGGAACGGGCTGAGCGGCGGAGCAGAAACTGGTGCGACGCGGTGGAGCAAAACAACGAAGCTGCCCGACAGAGCAGATCTGGTGCTGCGACTCCGTTCGTGAGCAGGACGTGTGCCGAGGAGGCGAGCGACGTCGGTCGTGAGCAGGAGGCGACTGAGGCGCCTGTCGTGAGCAACCACGTCACCAGAAGGCGGAGAAGAGCAGACTCGTTACCACGTGTAGCTTTCTGAGGTGATTGAGAACAACGAGATCAGAGCAACTGATACTACCATGATACTACCACACGTGGAAGAAGGGTCAGATCTGAACCCGGCCGGCGGCTAGGGTTTCTGCCTAGCTCTGATACCATGTAAGTTTTGGAAGAAGATTGTATTTTCTGTATATTCATCTGATCAACCTTACATACCTATATATACTAAAACAAAATAGCAAAATCAGAAAAGTAATAATACCAATATTCACACAGCTAAGTCCTAAATCTTACTGCTAATGAACAACTAAATTTTATGTCTTTAACACGTTCCATTTAGGAGGTTCCAAATCCTTTTCAGAGACTCAACCTACAAATCGTAATTAACCTCAAATATTAATGTAGTTTAGTTTAAAAGGTATAGAACTCTCTTGTTTCATCTAAAATGAAGTTGTGCGCGTGGGCTTGTGGAATGCATGCATGCAGTAGTTATTCTGCCTCCTTTAGGTGAGCCCATGCATGAGTCAAGTAGCCTGCAGGCTATATAGCGACCACATGTACTGGCCTCACGCTCATCCTTGTTCCCTTTAATTGGGCTGCACCAAGTGTGCTTATGGTCTTATATATATCAAATTTAAACTCATTATATAATGCCTCTCAGTCTCAGACTCTCAGGTAGTCAGGGATAGTTTTCACTAGTGTTGGGTTTTTTTACATCTTTTAACCCTTGCAATGAGTTTGGTGGGCTATCAAAATTAAGTTGGGAAAATTGGTGGTAACCTTAATAATTACAAGTTTGAAATGTTTACTGCAAGAGCCAAGAGGACTGGTTTTCAATTTTGTGTTTAATACTCTGAAAAATGAAGAACACAATCAGTCTATCATCTCTCTCTAATAGGATAAGATTAATGACTGCGTGGAAAGTGCCTGCCATGTATTATATTTATTGTAATGATTGACATAATTATTTCCAGTGTAATTCATCGAATCCGACAGCAACAAGTCACTATCACAACTTCAACACATCTTCTATATCATTAAATTTACTTCGGCAACTTGTGAAAAAAATATGTTTTCCTCAGTTTTCTCAAGTTATTTATGATTAAGACATTAACGTTGGATCCTCAGTGCAGACATCATGTGCAGACCTTCCGAGGCTATGTCGCTTAGGTGATAGTGTTGTGTGGGTATAATTCTTTTGTACATAACAAAGTTTGATTACACAAGCTTCAGCATCACATGGGGCATACAGCCATACAAAGTAAAATTAAAGTTAATCAAGATCCCAACATATTACACCAAATAGGGATCAATACAGCATAAGTTTAGAAATACTTAACAGAAGTAAGTAACAAAATACATACATCTAAAAGCTCCATTTAAAGCACCCCGACAACTTGATAATACATTCATTACTTTGATGAACATTCCTACCATTTCTTCTTGCCTCGTTTGCCATTAAATATGCCGGCTGCAATGCCTCCCTTAGCACATCTGAAGCTTGTTTTTACCAGTTTGGATGATCTCCTTCAAACATTCTTTCACAATCCCAATAGCCTTCCATGATGATAGTAGGTTACACCTCAGAAATAATAACTAGCTTAGGAGTGTTAATTCTGTCACATGTACTTGAATTCAAGTACATCAAAGACTTAATTTATTATTAAAGAATTCAGATAAGATTAATTTATTATACTTAATTTTAAGAAAAATCACACACATTGAACACAGTACGTGAACATCCAACAAGTCATATATATTATAACACCAGCGTCGTTATACAAAGTTACACAGCGGAAGCTGAAGAAAGTAAAAATACATACAGAAGAGGACGACTCCATCAAAGGACGTGGTACCGACCCTCGCTAATCTACTACAAACTAATCCTAATAAAAGAAAAGCAAACGAAGTGATCAGCAAAACGGAAGACGCCGGGGACTCTAGCGCTCTCCTTTGGACATCAAAAGACTCCTGCTCCTTACCTGGACCCCACAACCACCGTGGAACGTGAGTAATTTATAAAATTACTCAGTGTGGATTAAGGTACAGTCTTTGAGTTTATATCTGATTCAAGGTTGGACCATTCACATTTATTGAGTATAATTTCAATTAAACTATAATTTACTAAGTGATATCTTGTTTAACCATTTTCAAGCTAACCAAATATATCCAACAGACGATACGAAAACAAAACCCAAAAGTAATATGAGGGATAATAATGTATAGCTAATAATATGGGAAGTTATCAAAGTACCCAAGCAAAGGGACAAATTGTCAATTTAAAACTCTGGTTGCAGGACTTCAGGATTCGCCCCTTAGACAGGTCTCGTATTCAAGCCGCCAATCTAACAAATTCTGAGTTTCCAGAACGAAACGCCGTGGTAAAATAGAGCGGCTACGAAAAGTACATGCTCGATCAAAAGCGAACCGAGAAGCCTACCCTCACCAAAAGAGAAAATAATAAAATAAACATTCGGTCTCAACCGTCATACGAAAATAAGGAACCGATTACCCGTTGGAAATAATAATAAAAAGGGAACTCCCTGTACCAGCTAAGGGCCAAAGGGGAGGCCCAGACTTCCTCTGTACCAACCAGGGGCCAAAGGAGGAAGCCCTTTGAATATTTGGAGATCTCGAAATATCGGCTAATAAAGAATATATAAAGAACAAAATAGCTTCAATACCTCACATATGACACACATACTCTAAACTGAGAAACCGAACCTTAATCACTCAAGATAGGAGATAGGATAGTATTATATATTAGTAAGGATATTCAAAAGAAACTCTCTTACTGGCACTACGAGCCATCAAGTGATGGTCATCGTTGATGAGTAGTGATTGAATGTCTTTAAGGACATCCCGACAAATGGACCCAACGGGCATTTAGCTTGAATACGTAATCCATCCGTCATGATGCCTCCAGACTACATCCAATCTAAGGCTCACCGGCCCGACACTCATCACTCTCAACGAATACATATAAAGTAATATAAGCATCTACATAAAATTATCTAATAGCTTATACGATCCGTATATCGGATCTTACATGCAACATGAGATGCAGATGACATGCAATGCAGGTTGGTCTCCATCAATGGTGCAGTTACCGGTATGCGAATATGACAGTTCAAGTTCTACGAGCTTGATTAGCCATTATTGGTAGTTTTGTACCGCAATTCAATTTAGGTAAGTCTGGTAGGTCCTAATAAAAGAGAAAGGGATATAAACCCCAGAAATCCACACCTGGAAGGAGAGTGTGTAATCCTAGTCTACGGGAAGCTCTGTTGCGTCTGCGCTGACCTCAGCGTCGTATGCGACAATGTCAGTCTCGTCTCCTGTGTGTGGGTTCGAGTCAACTAAGCCTCCTAATTTTTGATGTCTGGGTTTTCAAGTTAGACTTAGTGAACACTGAGCTAATGTAAGATTAAAAGAAAGGTCTAGGCGTTTGAGATGTCTTTGATGTTCCTAATTTAATTTATTTAATATTATTACATAGTCAATCTCTCGTGCAGTGTCCTCGCTGCACGGCGAGTGTTTGAATCCTTTGTTTCTAACCCTCTATTTAATTCAAGTGTTGTCTTCTAAGAGTAATACTTTTTTTTCATTTATTTTGTTTATTATAACGTCAGGATGATAAGTTACAGAATAAAACACAACACGAAGAAAGCATGTTATATTCAATTACTTTTAGTCGGACTTTTATTTAAACTAAGCAAGGAAGAAATAAAATATTCTAATAATTATATATGTGTATTAATATTGTGCTTATAGATAAATTGATCAATATATATTATTTAATTAAATATTTACTTAGTCACATTCGTGTGTTTCATATGTAATTAAGTGTACATCGTATCCAATGTGATATAGAGAAATTGATCAATATATACTAATATATATAATTTTACTTAGTCCAATTATGTTGGTGGTGTGCGATAAATCATTATTTCTTATATATATATTATATTTAATTAATCTTATAATTAGTTAAGCATGTTACTACTTATTAAATATTTAGTTATTGAATCGTTGCATACAACCTAAGTCATATGTCCTTTACTACTAAGTCGTCAT
>CAXKVX010002656.1:0-15410 GCA_964058865.1 Eleocharis quinqueflora
AGCTGGGATTTATAAACTGTTGGATTTTTCTTCCAGTTGCGTGGCTGATTAATCTGATGTATAATTGAGCCTAATTTGGTGGGTATAAGTCGGATTCTCTCCAACTGCATTAAGAGTTAGGTCTGCTATCTGAACCATACAACAAGTATCAGAAGGTTGTGCATCCACTGCAATTCATTTAAGAGATATCTCAAATGATTTCTGAAATGGACTCGCGAAGAATCATGAAAGATGTTTAGTTTAGACTTTTAGTAGCAGGGATGTGGATTTGGTGTAGCAAATTAGAGGTGACGTTCGTGGAAGCTTATCCTATGCCGCACGATGCGGTCGGCTAGGATTTGTTGTGCGGTAGAAAACGACTGTCCAAAATTTGATTCAGGGGATGGGTTTCAGTTTATGTCCGGCTCAATCTGTTGATGATAAATTCAAATTCATGATCAAATCAAGTTATAATTATCTACTAATATTCAATCTATGTTCAGTTTATCTTATAATCAAATAATGTTCACTATTTGTCAATAAACTAATCACGTGGGTCTGATTCTGAACACCACAGTGCACAGTCATTTTTAAATGTAAACTCTTTCATCACTGTACCGAATAACTTAGGTTCATTTGTGCGAATAATTTAGTTTTTTTTATGAAAGAGAGGGTTAAAACTTGGTTAATCTATTTAAATGTTTGAACATATTTGCATTTAATCATACATTGAGTCATCAATTAGTCTACAATTTGTCCACGTTGAGCTCGTAATTAGTCCAATTCAATTTTAGTAATTGAACTCGAACCGGACTTCAATCAAGATTAAGAAATAGTCTATTATATAAATATTCAGGTGTTCGGTTCATTTTGTCCTGAACCGCCATATTCATTAGCAGTTCTAATTGGATCTATAATTTTAATATGCACGAATCTTGATACACATCGAACGGTCCGTATTTGCGACACATCCACTGCTGGTAGAGGATTTGGATTCAGCGTTCGTATACCGCATTGATTTTTTTTTAGTCGTCAATAAATCAATCTTGATTGTCCAAGAAAACTTTTACGACGACCAAGTATATGATCAGATAGTTAACCATGCATTATAACTTTTTTTTTTCTTTTATAGCAGCATATTTTATATTTTATATTTTATAGGTGAAATTTTTCCTAACATTGTTGTAATCAATTATTATCGCCAAAGACATCTACATTGGTAATTGCTTAGCAATTATTTATGCTGATGTGTCAATTATTTTTGTAATTATTAGGTTGCATCTCTATTATTTATTTAGCAAATTTGTTTATTAAGCAATTATTGCTTAATTGACACACTGTCAAAATGATTGGATCAAAAAAAAATTCTCAATTTTTTTTACTCAATGCATAGAATTGCTAGGATGAAGTGTTAGCAATTTATAATTTCTTTAATTGCTAAAAGTGATGGCATGACTGTTTAGCAATTAAATTAAATTGCTTCAATGTATATGCTCTAACCACAGGGGCAGATTCAGAGCTTAATTAAGCTCGGACACAAATCCGCTAAAACTCACTAAAATATCATAAAAAACTCATTTTTCACTAAAAATAAATAAAAATACACTAAATTTTGCGTTTTTTTTAAATCAACTCCGGACTTGCCTCTAAATAGATCCGCCCTGCATAACCATATGTGATATATTAGCCTGGATTAAAACTATGCTAATTAGAGACAATTAAATAATTTCACTTTTAAATCAATAGAGAGAATATAGATTGAATTCAATGAGAAAGATATAATTGATTTTGTAGAATGAAGGTTTTATTCCATATCGATTCTTACTACTGAGTCTGTATTTGTAAAGGCATTCTACACATTACTTGTAACTAGCTTATCTAACTAATTACAGTTACGACAAATCTTGCTTCTTGTTACAATTCGCATAACAAACTCATAACAATGTAACAGACTGTATTCTGAATTTCTGGTAGACAGAACCGAATTGTATCTGAGTCAGGCTTTCCTTGAGATTTTCTGCAGCAGTGGTTTCTTTGATTTATTAAATAGACCCACAGATGTTTAGCTCTATAAAAAAAATTAAATCGTTTCAGCGATGTTTTTCATTCATTCAGGATCATCAAACAGCTATTCATTTATGAAAACATGATTTTCATCGTTCCAACAATGTATTTTATTGATTCATCGATGTAAAGCAGTTATTCATCCATATTTTACATCTTTTGATGCATGCCGACATCGCTACATGCATGTCCCAACACCATTCCGAAATTTTGCCCCCTAACAGAAAAACTACATTTTTTACCTTATAGTCACCCGCAGTGTTACCAACCACCTGAAATCCCTGACCTCCAAAACATCGATGAAAATAGGATTTTCATCGTTTCAAAGATGAATTTCAGCGGTTCATTCATGTAATGAGGCCATTCATCCATGATTATTCAACTGGTTATAAAATAACTGAAATTGAATATTTAATTTTCCCCTTGGTTAATAAAAAAGTTAAAGTTTTGTTATTATAGATTAGTATAACAGAACAAAATTCTTATTTTTCCCACCTTTTTTATTAATGCAAACAAGGTAAACGAATTCTTTGTGAAACAAAATTATTAACTCAACAAACAATTGACCTCTACTTCTTGTAATATGAGAAATATACTACTAAAGAACCCATGACCTAACTAATAACCTCTTACAATTTGGAGAAACTTTCTAGGATACAAGTAATTTTAATCATCAACATCATAACATATAGCATGTAAATCAGGAATTGCAGTATGATGCAAGCGCTAAAGAAGAAAAGCATTATATGGGTGTAGTGGTGTACTAATTGTTCTCTGATGGCGCATAGCTGCCAATGGCATGTCAAGTTACGAGGCAATATTGAGACATGGAAATCAATTAGAGTACCACTAGCGCTCCGCGCGAAGAAGTTAAATTTTAAACTTTCGTATTGCAATAATAAAATTATAATAAATTATTTAAATAAAAAATATATAAAAAACAGGAAAAAAATTTTGCAAAAAAATTTAAAAATATAATCTAATGTGGACATAAATAGTGACGATTATATCGCGTCATGTCATGAGTATATTAGATTAGATTTGAAGTTGTGAAACTTTTCCTTTTTTTACTTTTGTTTCATGAACTTGACAATGACAAGGTGCGGATTAGGGCTTTCTGGCCCAATCCCAAATCCAAACTTTCAAATGCCTAACCAAGGCCATTTTGGTTTACAAGTTATGTGTGTTAATTTGCACGAAAGAAATACAAGCCACATAGAATTTTTGGATTTTGACGTTGGATTTAACAATTTAATAAACTGTATGAACGTCATTCATACAAATTATGAACATAATATATTACACAATTAGATATTAATTATATGTCATAATATATTCATAATGAGTGATCAATAAATATGAAGTGTTGTAAGAATAGATTCTGAATGTGCAGAAAATTCATTTTGGTAGTTTCATTTACTGATGGACTGAATCACAAATTTATCACCTCTACTAAAGAGCACCTGGTCTCCAAAAAATAAGCATCAAATTCTCTCTCACACAGCAGAAAAGAAAAAGAAAATGTTACTATCTCCAAAGAAAAATATAGGAAAGAGAAAAGAGAAAAAAAAAGAGAAAAGAGAAACTTTGCATAATATCTCCATCGATTCTGCATGAATGTTGTCAGGTAACGTACTAAGAAAACGAACAACTTAATGCTTATTATCTTGGAAGACCTTGCAGCCAACACAAGACGATACCAAAAGGAGCTTCAAGCAGAATTCCAAAAACAACGATCATGAAACAAAAATATCATTTTCGCATTCTATTACGATCCTCTCAAGTGATCTCGAATTATAAATTAAGATTTATCATTTGATACTCAATTTACCCTTGCCCATTAGTATCGTAGTGAAGGTGTATAAACAATACACTACTAAAACAACTCAAGCATCAAGCATAGTATGAGATGTACAAACTAAATTCCTTCTCTTAAGCTGCTCAAAAGAGGCAAACTAAAACCTCTTTTCAGATGTCAGATCTATTGTTCAAATTTCATACATCTTCCTCCAATTCTGATGTTTCCATTAGAAATGTTATCAATTCTCGGTAGTCGGTATAGACGTATAGATATGGTTCAAGCAAAGAAGCTCATCAAAATAGCCCAATATTACGAGTTAAATGGTTTTGCTAATATGTGGGAACTGGGAACGAGGCATAAATCTTAGTTATCTGAATATTTAGAGACTAGGTTTTGTAATGACTTTCTTTATTATACATGTTTTTCATTCTTTACTGATTTTTCTCTTCTGAAACAAGGGGCAGCATGTCGAGTAAATAATTGATCTCCATTTACATGCGAATACATTTTTTTTTAAAAAAAATTCAATTGAATAAGAGGAGAGCCTACTATATATGCCTAACAAATCAAGGCACCGAACTGTGAGATGCAAATATAGTTTTTGAAAAGAAAATCAACATGAACTTCGCGAGCTGGCATCATTTAGTTCCAGGCTTAGTCTCTGAAAGAAGCCCAGCCTTTTTTTTGCCAAACCCACATCCAACTTTTCTAATGCCAACCAAGACCATTTTGGTTTATACATTTTTATTTTCCTTCAGTCAAAACCAGCAATATTCTTTTAGCAATCCCCAGTATTCTTTCCTTGTCATTTGTATTTCCGCATTATAGACCAAATATGTACCATTTTAGCAAGCCCCGGTATTGTTTCGTTACCATTGAGGTATTGATCCACAAACATTCTCAGTTCGTACTTCGTAACAAAATGTCTAATTCCACTACATATTTATTATGGGTTTCAAAAATTAATATATTCATTCTTATTGTTTTTTAAAGAAAAAAAATCTTAATAACCTCTGTCACATCCAAATTCAACACTAACCATCCTCAACTTGCTCCGGTATTATTTCGTTAAATACAACACTAACCATCCTCCTGCATCATGCTCTCCAGGGCAGATTTCATCACATCCAAATTATTGCGAGGCGCTACACCCTTGTCATAGAAATCCAACCTATCCTCAACTTGCTCTCTTAGCTTTTAACCAAAGATTGTTGTATTCATTTCTGAAAACAAAACAGTTAAGATAATTTTCAGCTCATAATTATAAATAAATCTTTTCCATCAAATAATACTTAGCATGCTACTCGTTCTTAATCAGAATCAAACTTAAATATACCACAATGCAGGTCAGCATCAAATCTAATTATCATCAACCGAAGGAGAAGTACTAGTCAAATGTACAGTAAATATTCAGACATACCAGAGAAGCAGTCGATCCTGGAGGCAATGGAGCACTTGTTTGCCAGGTAGCGAGCCATTTGGCCCTTGTTACGACTAGATGCACGCCCAATAAAAGAGGAGTGGAATATAAGACCATACTTGGGTGTGTTTCCCTGAGTTTTCAATGCTCTAGAACAAAAAAATATATATCAAAATTGAGAAAAGCCAAAAACAAGATTAGAGGAACACATTCTCAGTAAGGAGTTCATAACAGAGAGTCTACCGCACCTAACACAAGCAGATTTAATTTTTCCAACTTTATTAGGAAAATGCTTCTGAACAGCATTTTGCCTTCCCCAATATCCAAAAGAGAGAATCAAACTCAAATAAGCTTCAGATATGTAGATAAGCATAAGCACGTACATGCATCCACACACACAGGACAGAAAGAGATGACAAGGTCCCATTATGCTCATGGTAATTTTAAATTCAGATGAAATCAGATCAAGAAATATAACCTGAAGAGAGCCTTCTCAGCACCAAGTATCTGAAGAGTAGAAGCAGGACATTTTGCCAGATTTGTAAGGCTACCAGCATGAGAAATCAACCGTGCACCCACTACCTCGCCAATTAGAGAAGCCATATTTGGTGCAATATCATTCATCTTGGTCACAAGATAGTCATACAACTTCCTGTATTCAGACAGGTTAATGACTCTCTGAGCAAATTGTTGCACATTGATCAAGTCAATTGGAGAAATGTCTTGACCTGATGAAAATTGAATAAAACAAATTCAGTTTATAACCACATTAACAACACAAATGAACCCATCAGGGTCCTCGTACTAAAAATAGATCATAAACATTCCTTACAAAGATTATTGGCTGATAATATCAATTACTCCAGAAATACCTCAACAGAACATTATTTTATCTCTCTATACTATTAAGGAGCTTCAAAAGACAAAACACTCAGTGGCTGTGATTATCTCTGTTTAAGGCGGATGCAACATGAACCATCCGATTAACCCTGCTTAGGGCGGATGAAACCAGGACCGTCAGATCAATGACTCTAATGCACAAGTGTCTCTGCTAAAATTTCCGACTTCTACACCAAGTCTAACACGGCATCGCCACATAAAATCAATCGGATCATTTTTGTCTTTTAAAAAACACGCGCAAATTGAAACCCCTGTCGCAACTCTCTCATGTGATTCTAACCGCTTAATTAAAAATGAAACGATCAATCACTCCCGCGCCAAACATGATTAATTTCTCTCTCAACAATCACAGACCTATCACTGAAATTGTATTTTACGAATTTTTATTGAACAATCACGGACCTATCAAGCCTCTCGCTGGTACAGGGTATGAAATTGATCAATTAAAACTACAAGATATGCCTCTAATTCTTGGGTGATAGAGAGTATCTCACGGACATATCTATACAATTGCAAATGTGGTCACTACAAAGAAGACCAAAAATTCAAGTACACGACTTTGCCCCAGTATAGAAGACCGAAAATTCATGTACACGACTTTGCCCCAGTATAGAAGACCGAAAATTGTATGATGCAGCTTTTGAAAATGGTATGCATTCTACAAAACAAAACTGGTACGCGATTATGACAATATGATATATTTACATTACAATTTTGAAACTCATAATTCAAATTACTTTGGTAGAAAATAAAAATATTATTTTGCCAATAACAAATATAACTTAGAGCTGATAAATAATGTTCAGTCATGTTTCGTGCACACTATTGTATTCCGTGGCTGTGCACGAGCACGATTACTAGTTATCCCATAAACCAAACAAGACCAACCACAAATTTCCTGACAGATGAATCTATCAGGTCACAAATTTGTTCCAGTTCTACAAATTTCAACCATATAATGTAAATTGAGTTCTAACTAACAGTTCACAACTTTGTACCAGAAAAAATGAAAAAAATAGATATGGAGAAGTTACCCATGGATGCTTCAACAATGTCCTTTGCCTTGTCTTCGTCTCCAACAATGTCTGCCAAAGCTGGTATATGAGTCTCAGATAAGTCGGACTCGTTCTCCACAAACTTAGCAAGCTTTGCGTAAAGATAATTTTCGTTCACAATTTTCACAAGCTCTGGGAAATGGTAGCCATACCACTCTCTGCATTTATAAAGGAAAGGTTACAGACACCCAGATGGAGTGTAAGTGACAAAGATTAGTCATTTGGTATTGATGAAGAAACATGAAACATATAGCATAACATCTGGGGGTAGACCGGCAGACAATTTAGCATTCAAATGGTAACATAACAAAGAGCTATCTATTTATCAACAGGAAGACAAAGTTTACTAAATGTTTGATTAGGCTTATGCAAGAACTTGGTCATCTGTTAAACTAATCAACAATTATGAGCAAGAATCCTATCATATTAGGCTACAGAGATTTTGTCAATATGCAGCACTCGAATAAGTATATGCAGGAGCTAAATATTAATCAGATTGCACTAGAATTTTTTTAAACACATATAATGAAGCTGATAAACACCTACATAATACAAAACACAAACCTGACTCTCATAGAGAAAGAGTTTATGTCCTTGTCAAGCGTGTCCAATAAGAAGATAGCCTGAATAACCATGTTATCCACCCGATTCACATTGAACTTGACCTTCGCTCTGCTGTAACCATGAGCAAGACCAAGCTGTGCTTTATCCAAGTCTGTGGGCTGCAACAAACATAAAACAGACATTTCATACTCTGCTAACTAACTTCCGTAAATTCAACACTACAAAAGCATTATGTAAAGGGTAATATATGTGCAAAAAGTATGAATATTGAACACAGAAACATGATCCCACTTAGTGCTACACTCAGAACCATAACTTCTATTTTATAATATTAGCTCCTTTTCAGCTTGCAGTGTATTTTACAGATATCCATTGATACACAAAGCAAAAATAAACAAAAACAAGTACACATCCCTACAAAAATATCAAATAGAGATGCCAAATATAACAAAAAATCATCAATTAGGCAGAATAACACAAAAAGTGATAGAATGGGAAACAACAAACCTTCAAATCTTTAATGAACTTGTCAAAGTGCAGCCTGACACCTCAAAGAATCTCGAGCACAAATTCATTGCTTTGACAGGGGATCTTAGTGACTTCACTGATCTGAGAGCCTACTTTGGGCTCAGCAACTCCGAGGCTGAACTTTGCCTTCTTTCCTTCCTTCACCTTGGGTAAGTTCAGTTGCAGAAAGTTTCTCAACTCATCAGTCATTATCCCTAAAGAATATAAAATGTTCTTACTTATGATGTTCTATTTTCTCAGCATATCTAGAAAAGTAAGTTAACGCACAATCTATATCGACTCCAAGTTTCTCCGTGCAGTACATTTACATGACGTAATAAGAAGCATATTTCGAGACGAAAACGCACATGAAAAGCTCGTACATCAGTTAAATTAACTAATACACCAAACTCACTAACAATCATTTTGAAGCCAGTTTTTACCTTCAGAGATGGAGTTACACTGATTAAGCGCGTCAGCCGCAGTGGAGAAAGGCGTGAAGGCGACGAGCTTGACGACCTGGCCAAAGCGGTTTAGGTCTACGATCGAATCTCGTACTGCCTGAGTATTCTGCGCTATCTCATCCATGCCGTACGCATGGAACAGAGCATAGCCGGAGGCCGACTCGAATAGCAAATACAACGCCATCGGAGACCTACGATCGACTGTTGCGGCAGGTTTTCACCCCCTAGGTTTAGAGGGTTTACAGGAGAAAGGAGATAGGCAGCGGGAGAAAGGCGAACTAGGGTTTTAGAGCATGTCCATCCTTAAACTCTCTTAAACTCTCTCTTGCAGTTTCTAATTTGCAGTTTCTAATCTGACGTGACAATTTCTAAATGAGTTTCAGAAATGCAGATGAGTTTCTTATTTAGAAATTTTGTTCAAGAGTTTCTTATTTAGCAACTATGGTTTAGAGTTTATAAACTCTGACGTGGCATAATCATTGGCTAAAATTGATTTGTCTCTCATGGTATTGATAATATTTGCTGACGTGGCGATTTATAAACTCTAATTTTTCAGTTTTAGAGATGGAGAGTTTAGAAACTAAAAATAATTAAATTTCTAAAATTGATGTGGCAATACTTTAGAAACTCCAAGAGTTTCAGAGATGGAGATGCTCTTAGAGGGGTGGTCGAGTTAGGGTTTTGCGATGATCCGGGCCGTCGGATCGATTTGTGAGAAAGGCGTATCAAGAAAACGACTCGGTCACAGCCTTACAGGCTAATTGGTAAGCTAATCTTCTACCGCGCAGCACGACTGACGGCTCAGATTTCCTGCGTTGTGAGCTACGGACGGTTCAGATTTGATTCAAGAGGGGTTTGATATTATAAAGTTTAGCTTGCACGAATCTTGATGCAAATCAAAGATCTAGATTTTCTGCGCAGCACGCACAGTGACTGTGCTGCGCGGTAGAAGATCTCGATTCTACAGGACTGGGCTCACGCATTAAGACCTCAATTAGCCGAATCGAGATCTTCTACCGCGCAGCACGCACATCGAGATCTTCTACCGCGTAGCACAGTCACTGTGCGTGCTGCGCAGAAAATTTGGATCTTTGATTTGCATCAAGATTCGTGCAAGCTAAACTTTATAATATCAGATCCCTCCTGAATCAAATCTAGACCGTCCGTAGCTCACAACACAAGAAATCTGAGCCGTTAACCGTCGGTGCTGCGCCGTAGAAGATTAGCTTCCAGTCCAGTAAGGCAACCTATTTTCGGAGGAGACTTCATTTTTCCCTCCCCCAGATCTTCCGCTTCATTAATCCATTAATTTAGCATTTGCATTACGAAGTATGAACATATTATCAGAACTGTTTATATCTAGAGGACTAATTATTCAAGAAACCAATGTTATACTTTGTGGGTTAATTCATTTTCCAGTGATCTGATTTGAATCAAAATAATTCAATGGTTATCAGAAACTGGTTGAAACTAATAAACTCAAAAGCACAAGGATCAGATGGATGCACATGGCACTGTCTTTATGGCGTGTCAAAAAAATATTCACAATGACATGAGAATTTCATTAAGCCACTAGTTTGGAGGGTCATGATAATAAAGTCGTACTCAATACATAACAATTTTGGTGAGACTTTCGACATTAATGACACAAAACATGCTTGAAACGACACATAATCTTTAACATAAATCAACATAACCTAGCTTTCTCTGTAACTATCTCTGTCCTTTTAGTTGTTACCAAGACTCCCCCGATCCCATAAGTCATAACATACTAATTTGTAAGTGATGAAACCTATACAAGCAATGACAAAGAACATATGCCCTTTCAATTGAACTTGTTTAATCAAATCAAGCTTAGAACTGATTGGCTAACTAATCAGTCGTTTCTGTTCCTCAGACTGGGGCATGTAGATTTGTTTCCAAATTGCATAAAGATAAGTCACCGGCTAATTCAGAACAAATGGGTTCTAAGCTGTTCATTATAGGTGATTGTACAACTCCAGAGATCATCAAGCAAAAACTGTCTTAATAAAATTGCATAAAAGAATGTATATATTTTCACCATCAATCATCTATAACAAATGTCTAACAGCAACAGAATAAGCACACGAGAAAGGCCATGCAAATTGTTGAAGAAAGATAATATCAATTGTACGCTGTCCGAAACAAATTGTTTGTTGTCCATATCTGATGTACATTGTCCGGCTGCAAGAAAAATTCGTATTTCATAGTTTGTTCGAGTTTGATTCGAAAAAAGTTCGAAATTAGTTCGTTCGATTTCAGTTCGAAATTAATCTCAAATCGAATCAAACTAGTTCGAAATGATTTTGAATCACACTCAAACTAGAATCAGTTCGTTCGAAAATGTTCGTGAACTAAAACAGTTCGAATCTTGAGAGATCTGAACCGTCAGATGATATCGAGACTATTAATATATATGTAGTATGTGCTACGAGTTCTTTCAAATTAGTATCAAATCAAACTCAAACTCGACAGTCCGTTCGAATGTGGTTCGCAAAATGTATAGTTCGAATGTTATTGATATTTTCTCTCATTTTCTCAACTATATTATCTACTTCACCTTCATTTTCATTAGAGATAGTTAGTTCAGGCATCTTTATTGCCAAAATCATCATTTTCATTCAGATACTCTCTAGTTAGGTCACACACACTCTCTCCATTGTCAACATCTTACTCTTCACTTTCTTCAATTAGATAATACTCATCATCTTCGTCATCTCCTTTTGCTACTTTCTGGTTGAGCAGCAAAAAACTCTGTAGTTCGTAATTAGTTCGAATTTGATTCGAATCAATATCAAATCAAACTCAAACTTCACATAGTTCGTTCGAAACTTGTTCTATTTCAAATCAAACTAGTTCGAAATTATTTTCAAATCAAACTCAAACACAAGATAGTTCGTTCGAGTTCGATTCGTTTGCAGCCCTAGTTGTCCGAAACAAATTGTTTCCTGTACGTATTTGTTATTTAAAGGGATAGCACCATAACATGACTCTATTATACTCTCATCTGACTGTCCAATTTAAATGAACGGACGAGATGAACTGCAGAGTCTGTTTTGTGATATGAAAACCGTTAGATAAGTTTTTAACGGTCCAGATCGAACTGATAACAGGAAAAACAACGGAATTCATTCCCGAAGCCGCACCCCAATCTCCGATCCTAGACTCCAGTTCCCACTTGCCCGATTTAGGGGTGGTGCTTTGGGCACTTTATTTTCTCTCCGAACACTGCAATAATAATTAAATGACAAATTTACCCATTCATCTTCCGATTCAATTAAAAGAAATGTTTTGAACACTCTGTAATAGTTACTCCCAATTAACGAACAGTCTTACCAGCAAAATTTTCACTCCTACGTTCGTCCGGCTACTGTTCCTCTTTTCTTCTCCATGAATGCAATTGCAAATTTGTAGTTTCATTTGCAACACAAAAAAACTGATCCCATGGCTACCTACTATCACACGGCTTTGAGAACTTTTTTTGTTCGATTAAGACTAAAGGTAAGTTGCTTTCTTATTTGGACGAAAATCTCTAGTTGTTTGGTCTTCTTTGAAGTACTAACTTCTGATTGTTGTTGAATTTTATCTTATATTTACTCAAATAGAAAATTTAGCTTATATTAAAATACATATTTGCTTGTAATTATGCACACCATGTGCTTGATGAAATGCCTTATCTTACTTTAATTCGAATGATGAAAATTCACAACTAGTTTCTAATGATTAATAAGCAAATTATCTCTTACTTTCTTTATTGTTCAAGGATGTCGGAACCCATTATCTAATTTGATTTAAAACCTTATTAAATTCTTCTTGAGTTAATTTGATGAAGATGACCAATGGCAACAAATAAGGAGGCACTGGCAGTCGGGATCAATCTTGGTACGGACGCGTGTGCAGGGGTCCGGCATCAGGCCATGTAGAGATTATTGCAAATAGTTAAGGTAACAGAAGAACTCCATCGTCTGTTGCATTTACTCCTAACAAGCTACTTTACTGATTGGTGAAGATGTCGCGATCAACATGAACCCCACCATCTTTGGTCAGTCCTGCACTCATTTTGTTGTTTAGCAGACAGTTATGTGATTTTGCAGTTCAATTGATCTTAAAATGATTTTCAACTATAATTAATTAATGTGTTGTGTTAATTGGGTAATAATTCACTTGATTGGGTGGGGGGATTTAAAATTGTAAAAATGCTTGTTTAAACAAGGAGATTATGAATCATAAGGGTCAACGATGACCATTTTCAGTTTATATCCAATTCAAAAAGCTTGATCGTTGGAGCTTGCCTCTCATCTTTTTCTCAGAAAATAAAATCTTTTGTTATGTAATTACATCAGTGACATCTATACTATTTGACACTGATGCTATTCCACAATACAGGTATGAAACATTTGGTTGGTAGCCTCTACATAAAACTATGGCAGTTTAAAGTAGTATCTGATGTCAGCGAAAGACTAACCGTTGTAGTCAAAATACAAAGGAGTAGAGCGACAATTCTTTCCAAAGCTGCCAGAAAATGTGACTCGCTGTCTCAATACTGTGCGTTACATATAATTCAATGCATCTGATGCAGCCATCATCTCTTTGCCAGATTTTCTACAATAAATAACATATCACGCAACAGTAGCCAGTAGAAGAAAGGAACCTTCTTAGTTCTTAGGCACTTTGATGGACTATATTGTTCATGCAATCGAGCATCTGACATTCAAGTTCATCATTCTAGCATAAACCGATTTGGATGAGAGAGCTTTCCTGATTGGTTTCATTTCTGAATTAGTTCATGACTTAATGTATCCACCAACTAGTATATGGAACTTAGAAAGATCATAAAGATCAGTTTAAGTGAGTTTGATTTCTTAATTTTGATCATGATACAATGTTGATAGTACACGATTATAATATGTTTGTATTAGTTTGGCAATTAATGCATAATATGCTTTGATTTATTGATGTTTTCAGCTTTGTTTTCAAAACTGAATATGTTTTAGGTAATGTTCAAATTAATTGTTTGCCTCTATTGCTGCGTACTAAAGAAATGAAACACAAGCAACCGAGCTTGTACCTTAGTTCCATACTAATTAAATAAAAATGATCCAAACAAAATCAAATTTCATTTGTTCTTTTTTTTTCAAATTTAGATATGTAATTTATCAATGTATGTTCAGCTATTCACAACCTCCAGATAAGAAAATGAGAATGATAATTGGCAGTATGAAATATTTCAATTTAAAATAACTATGTAAAAAGGTTATTCAACAGTGTCGTCATCTAATCCTATTCCATTCCCGAAGCCGCACCCCAATCTTCGAATTTCATTCTCCCGCTAATAGAACTGAAAATATTTTTCCTAAATCGCGTTCTCTCTCCTCTCTCTCTCGTCCTCTATGTGCTCTCGCTAGTTTGTCTCTCACACAGATCACGGCTAACGGCTCGCCCAAATCGATCTGTGTTCTTCTTTGTGCCTTCTCTCCGAAATCGGCTATACTCTACTGGTCACGGCGGCTCACGGCTCGATTCTTCTCAGGTTAGTTGCCTCCACACAACTCGAGGTTTTCTTAAGCCGAAGTTCTCAACCGATTCTACATTAGTTAGATTCGAGAAATTTCTCATGTTTGTGTTTGCTCTTTTACTGGTAGGGTTCCTGTTTTCTAGTTGGAGGTCTTCTATTTGCTTGTTGTACTGATATGAAACCCTAACCAGATTTCTGTGTTGTTCCTACTTACTCTAAGCAAATAGAAATCGTAGGTACAACGGTTCTAAATTGTAAGTACATCATTATTATTAATTAAGAACAGTAGGCAAATAGATAGCAGTACGGACTTCTGGTTTTAGAGTAAACGTGGCTAGGTAGGATTCTTTCTCACTTCCTCCCTCGGCAGGAATCTACCATGAATGGACGGCACACATCATACCCACCTAGCTACCCCTTTTCCAACAGTTTCATTTCCACAAAAAAAGAGTCTATCTTCCGTCATTGGTATCTTCAGTGGATTCTTCTCCCTCTTGTTTTTTTTTTATCTTTTCGCACAACAGACAGATGAGAGTATAAAGTTATCCTTACCTGGCGCCCTACCCCAACAAGATTGGTGTCGACGCTCCGCGCCTGCTTTTTTAAGATTTTCCAAAGTCACTAACCACTAAGTCTGCCAGGTAGGCTACAATGCCACCTGGTCCAAACCATGCCTGTGGGACTGCAATTCAAATCCTTTCAAAATAAATGTTGGACTTCATTATTCATAATGAGGAAAGTTTCCCCTGCGCAGGTTTACTAATGCCAGCTCGTACGCACTAAGAATGAAAACATGCCCCCCCCCCCCCGCTCAGTCGTGTCAAAAAGAGTTTGAGCAGAAGCCCCCTAAGATGAGCGTTATCCGATTTCTCCAGTGCGCTTGAATGAATCAATCTTTTATTTTAGAAAGTAAACTTCGAACTCTTTCTATACTCAACCTCATAACGATCGACCCTTGAAGTATGATTATGTGAGACTGTCGATAAGAAGGCGCTCTTCTAAAGGTGTGCTTCCCAGCCCAGGAAGGACTAAAACGAGAGAAGGTTCCACTGGCAGGCAGGCGATCATGATTATCAATTCTAAAAAGAAAAGAGAGCAAACAATAAAAGAAGAACGGATG